>PVHX01003463.1:30602-102427 GCA_004024805.1 Geosciurus inauris | reverse complement strand
CTGCACTTTTGACTCTCTTGTTTCATCAGTTCACTTTTCCTAAATATTGGCGATATCTGCTTCCTATTGCTCACCCTTTTTCACTGCACATGATGTTCCAGGGTTAACACATCCAAGTCTTGTTCAACAAGGCATAAAGTTCGAGTTCCCCAGAGCGCTGCCGTTGGCCCACAGATATTCTGACCCTACACTTTCTCAGAGTGACTTCATCAACTCTCATGGTTTTAATTACTACCTCCAAGGTGATGACACCCAAATTTTTATCTCCAGCCCAGATGTCTTATGAACTTTAATAATAAATATATTCATATATGTTTACATACATATTCAGAAACCTATTGAATATCACGTGGGTGCCACAGAGGTATCTCAAACTCTAAAAATCATTGTCACCCTGTCAAAATATTGGCTTCTGGGCTGGGATTGTAGTTCAGCGGTAGAGCGCTTGCCTTGCATGCGTGAGGCCCTGGGTTCGATCCTCAGCACCACATACAAACCAATAAAATAAAGACATTGTGTCCATCAACAACTAAAAAAAATTTAAAAAAAATATTGGCTTCTTGTTTCCTATCATAGACAATACTATTCCTTCCCCACTTCTTAATCTCTCTTGAATACTTTCTCCATTCCTGCTGCCACTAGAACTATTGAAAGTCTTTTCGTTGTTTGCCATTTCCACCCTGTATCCTCTATCATCAGTTCATCCTCTGTGCTGCTGGAACTTTCTTTCTAAAATGGAGATTCAAAGCCGGGCATGATGATGCACGTCTGTAATCCCAGCACTTTGGGAAGCTGAGACAGGAGAATCGTGAATTCAAAGCCAGCCTCAGCAATGGCAAGGGGCTAAGCAACTCAATGAGACCACAAAATAAGGCTGGGGATGTGGCTCAGTGGTCAAGAACCCCTGAGTTCAATCCCTGGTACCAAATTAATTAATTGATTTTAAAAATAAATAAAATGGAGATTCAGTGTCACATTTCTGCCTAACCCTCAGTAGCTCCTTTTTTTTTTTAAATTTTTTTTTAGTTGTAGGTGGACACAATATCTTTATTTATTTTTATGTGGTGCTGAGGATCTAACCCAGTACCTCACACATGCAAGGCAAGCACTCTACCACTGAGCCACACCCCCAGCCTCCTCAGTAGCTCTTGACAGTTTTCAGGACAGAATTTATTTACTTATTTATTATTTTATTTTATTTTTTTATTTTTTTGGTACCAGGAATTGAACCCAGGGGTGCTTAACCACTGAACCACATCCCTAGTCCTTTTTTATATTTTATTTAGAGACGAGGTCTCACTGAGTTGCTTAGGGCCTCACTAAGTTGTTGAGGCTGGCTTTGACTCACGATCCTCCTGCCTCAGCCTCCTGAGCTGCTGATTCAGGACAGAATTTGAATCTTTCAGCACTTCAGGCCTTTTGAGCTGAAGTCCTAAGACCCCCACCCCCACATCCTACTGGTTTTTTTTTTGTTTGTTTGTTTTTAATATCTTTATTTTATTTTTATGTGGTGCTGAGGATCGAACCCAGTGCCTTATGCACTCTAGGCGAGCACGCTACCACTGCGCCATAATCCCAGCCCCACGTCCTACTGTTTTAATCAGCTTTTGCATTTCTGACTGAACCTGACTGTACTTGACAAGAACAACTTAGAGAAGGTAAAGTTTATTTGGGTTGCATGGTTTAAGAGGTCTCAGTCCTTAGATGGTTGACTCCATTGCTCAGGGCCCAAGATGAGGTAGCACATCATGGGGGAAAGGCCTAGAGGAGGAAAGCTGCTCAGCTCATGGAGGGGCCTGGAAGCAGAGGGAGGGGAGGGGCCACAGAGAAGATGCTCCCTTCCAGGGCACACTCCCACTGACCCAACTCCTCCAGCTAAGCCTCACCTGACTACAGTTACCTCTCAGTCAGTCCATTCAAACTAGTATGGACTTATTAGGTCAAAGCTCTCATAATGCAATTATTTCACCTCCGACATTCCTGTATTAACACAGCTTTGGGGGGATACCTCATATCCAAACCATAACACCGTCCCTGTTCAAATTGTTCATTTTAGTTCATAGAACTACTTACGGTTTCTCAAATATGTTGATCTGTTTCCTCTTCTTCCTTGTCACTTGACCTGGTATTGGGGTTGGAACCTGGGGTGCTCTACCACTAAGCTATACCCCAGCACTTTTAATTTTTTTTTTTTTTTTTGGTACTGGGGATTGAATTCAGGGGCACTCGACAACTGAGCCACATCCCCAGCCCTATTTTGTGTTTTATGTAGAGACAGGGTCTCACTGAGTCGCTTAGCGCCTCGCCATTGCTGAGGCTGGCTTTGAACTCACGATTCTCCTGTCTCAGCCTCCCTAAATGCTGGGATTGCAGGCTTGAGCCACCGCGCCTGGCTCCCTTTTTATTTTTATTTTGAGACAGAGTTTCACTAAGTGGCTGAGGCTGGCCTCAAACTTGCAAAAAATCCTGTTCAGCCTTCCAAATCTCTGGGATTACAGGCGTATACCACCAGGTCCAGCAATCATGTCATATCTATAAGACATTTGGCTCATTTGTTGTTAAAAATGAAGCGCAATGACTGGAATTTGCTCCATAAATTTCAGAAATTATTAGTCATATCCTGTGAATTGTTTTTGTTTTTTGTTTTTTTTTTTGGTACTGGAGATTAAATCCAGGGGCAGTTTACCACTGAATTACATCCCCCAACCCTTCTTGTTTTTTTATTTTGAGACAGGGTCTCACTAAATTGCCTAGGGCCTTGCTAAATTACTGAGGTTGGCTTTGAACTAGGAATCCTCCTGTCTCACCTTCCTGAGCTGCTGGGATTACAGGCTTGCTCCACCACACTTGGCTGACCTCAGTTCTTCATTGTTTCTTGGTAGTTATTTAGATGAACAAAATACCACATCATGAAGGCTAGCTTGGCTAAGCCTAACAATGTGTGTGGTTGGCATTCAAGGATCAAGAGGACATCCATGTGCCCTCAACCAGTGTAGGAGGGTTTCCTGATGGAATCTTCATGAGGTTTAAAAGGGCAATGAATTTCTGTGTGTGTGTGTGTGTGTGAGTGATATATATATTTTATTTATTTATTTATTTATTTAGAAACAGGCTTTTGCTATGTTGCCCAGGGTGACCCTGAACTCCTGGGCTCAAGTTATCCTCCTGCCTCAGTCTTCTAAGTGGTTTGGACTACAGGCATGTACTGCAGCATCCAACTGTGGGTTGTTTTTGTGAAAATTGTTTGACCATGTTGTGGGTGTATATTTCTAATTTAATCTGAATAAGAAGTTTGGCTTTACCTAGCATTATGTATGACTGCATGTATGTTGTGATTCTAAATCACTTACAACCAGAGAAATGAAATGTTATTCTCTATCTGTGTATAATGAATCAAATTGCACTCTGATATCATGTAAACCTAAATAGAACAAATAAATTAAAATATGAAAAAATTAAAATTAAAAAAAAGTTTGGCTTTAAATCTTTATATTTCTTACATACCTCTCTTGGGCCCTGGAAATGTACATAAAGTGTCAAGTGCACACTTTGTCCTTTCCTAGGACTTGTAACAAGTTAAAGAGGAAAATAGACAATTTCCCTGGCCTGGTGTACTTACAGTCCTAGTGAGGAAGGACTTACTCAACTTGTTAGTTATCTTTGTGCCAGCCACTGTGATGGGAGCTTTGCAAATACTAGGTATGTGCATGCATATGGGACACACATGGGAGACAGAGTGGTTAAGAACGTGGACCCTGGAGCTGACTGCCTGTTTATTAATCCTGGCTTGTGAGTACTAGCTGTGTGACTTGGGGGAGGGCAAATATTCAGCCTGTCTTGAGCTTCATCTGTGTCTTCTTTAGCAGTGTCATAGGGAAGATATTACTTAGCTGCTTGAGCTGAAATTAAGATTAAGTAATCTATATAAAGTGCTTAGAATAATAACTGTATTGAGTAACAGGTTCAGTAAATAGTAGCTATAATTATTATTATTTCTAATCTTCATAACAAACATGCAAGGAAACTGAGGTTCAGAATGATTAAGTAATTTGTCAAGGGCCACCTATGCAGTAAGTAGCTAAATGGGACCTGTGTCTGTTCTAGTTCAGTCCTCCCACTTCACCACCTGCTTTGAATTTTATCTACCACCTGTTCTTACTTCCTGCTCTACATACACTCATAGGTACAACGTGTGCAGAACACAGATACCCACAGGTGCAGGTTTGCCAGGTATAGTGTTACATCATAGTCACTAAGGGAGGAGGAAAGGGGGTGGACTAAGGTTGAGGTAAGCATGAAATGTTTCTTAGTGCTTAGCAATCTTGAAACTGGAGAGGTTGAGTCAGGCAGGCTTAAGAGAGGAAATGAGTCTCATGAAAAACATCTGAATTCAAAAAGGTAGGGCCTAGGTTTTGGAAAGAGAGGGCAAGAAGGGCTTTCAGGCATGTAATATGACATGAAGCTGGGGGAGAGAAAGCCAAACAGACTTAACTGGCTGGCAGAGTGGTGGTGAACCAGGTGCCTTTATAGATAAGAGTAATGGAATTGATGACAAGAACCTTGCTTGAAGGCAAAAGGAGCTGCCAGGAGTTATATTTGGCCTCCTCTGTGAGATAAGTGGTAATCATGCAGGTGTCTGAGGGCCACAATGTGAATGATTGGAGGAAGGGATTTTATTGTAGTCTGTGGAGACAGGAACAAGCTATTATTGTCAATAAGCCCCAGACTGCTTATTTAATGCGTTCATTGTGGATGTGAAGCAGGTATTATTTTCCATATCTTACAGTGAGGAAACAATGTATGTAGTAAGTTCACAGAGGTTACGTAGCTTGCCAAAAGTAGCATAGCCGGGAGGAAACATGGCCAGAATTCAAAGCAAAGCCTGGGTATTCACTGCATAGGTGGGAGTGGCCATTGCCAAAGGCCCAGACTTGACCTTTTTGAGCCCTGGATCCCTGGTGTTTCTTCATATCTGCTAATTTTTTCTGTCCTTCTGCCTTCAGCATGCACATGCAAACATACTGCCTCTGACCCTGAGCAGAGACCAGAGATGGTTTAGGAACACGAAACATCCAGTATGGGCGCCGCATGTTTCCTGGCTCATCCCGGAAGGACTCTGACCTCAGCAGGATCCCCTGACCAATCTCAGAGGACACCGGACTCTAGATCACCTCCTCTTCCTACCTCAGGCCCTTCCCTTCCTGCCTTAAGTCTTCCTTTTCTGGGCGGGGCCCTTTAAATTTTCTGTGCCACGAGGCTTGGGTGCCCTATCCCCCGCTCAAGCCTGGTGATGAGGGGGGGAAGGGGTTTAGCCTGGAAGCATACTTTCCAAAATAAAGCCTGTCCAGCGGTTCTACTTTACTTGCTTCTGGTCATCTGGCTTTACAGTTTGTAGGAAGGAAAGGGATGATAAGCCCTAGGTCAGGTCCCAGTCATGGGCTAGCAGACATGGTGTGAAGGTAGCAGGAATAAGTAGGAGGCAGATACTAATGTTGTCACTGGGCCCTGTGCAGCTTGTGGCATTGTGTGTTTTCATTCATTCACTTGATACTTGGTATCATAGTTGGGTATCGGTGTGCTGGGTGCTAGGGATCCAGTGCTGGACCAAAGAAATACTGTCTCCTTCCTGGAGCTTATGATCTACTACAGCACTGTCTAATAGACCTTTTGTGTGTGTGTGTGTGTGTGTGTGTGTGTGTGTGCGCGCGCGCGCGTGTGCTGGGGATTGAACCCAGGCTTTTGTGCATGTGAGGCAAGCACTCTACCAACTGAGCTGTATCCTCAGCGCTCCTTTTTCTTTTATTCTTTCAGGTGTATGTGACAGTAGAATGTATTTTGACATATTGTACATACATGGAATATAACTTCCCTACATGATGTGGAATTACGCTGGTTATGTATTCATATATGAACATAGGAAAGTTTTGTCCAATCCATTTTACGTCTTTCCTATTCCCATCCCCCTTTCCTTCCCTTCATTCCCCTTTATCTAATACAAAGTACTTCTATTCTTCCAGAGCGCCCCCCCTCCTGCCCCATTGTGTGTTAGCATTTGCATATTTAAGAGAACATTCCACCTTTGGTTTTTTTGGGATTGGCTTGTTTCACTTAGCCTAATAGTCTCCAGTTCCATCCACTTATTGGCAAATGCCATAATTTCATTCTTCTTTATGTTAAGTAATATTCCATTGTGTATATATACCACATTTTCTTTATTCATTCGTCTGTTGAAGAGCACCTAGGTTAGTTTAATAGTTTAGCTATTTTGAATTGAGCTGCTATGGACATTGTGGCTGGGTCACTATAGTATGCTAATTTTAAGTTCTTTGGGTATATGTTGAGGAGTGGGATAACTGGATCAAATGGTGGTTCCATTCCAAGTTTTCTGAGGAATCTCCATACTGCTTTCCAGAGTGGTTGCACCAATTTGCAGTCCCACCAGTAATGCATGAGTGTACGTTTTTCCCCACATCCTCACCAACATTTATTGTTAATTGTATTCTTGATAATTGCCATTCTGACAGGAGTGAGATGAAATCTCAGTGTAGTTTTAATTTGCATTCTCTAATTGCTAGAGATGTTGAACATTTTTTCATATATTTGTTGACCGATCCGATTCAATAGAACTTTTTTTGACAATTGAAAAAATGTTCATCATCTGTATCATTCAATCTAGTTGCCACTAGCTCCATGTAGCTACTAAGATCTTGAAAAGTGGCTAGTGCAACTGAGGAATTGAATTTCTAATTTTGTTTAATTTTAATTAATTTAAATTCAAAGATCCACCTGAGGTTCATGGCAGGAATTGGACAGGACAAGTCTCATAAGTGAGCTATGTCAGCTGGAATAGAACAGAAGGAGCCCCTTGCCTGGACTCAGCTTGAGTTACAAGGCCCTTGTTCTTCTAGATCTGGTGATATGTAATGGTTTACAGTTTTCTTTTAAACTTCAGATGCTTATTTTATTCTTCCTGTAAAGCTTATCAATGAAGAATAACATATATACACTAAAAATGCACAAATCATAAACATACGACTCTGATCCTCCTATTTAAAATTCTCTCAACCACAGGAGTAGGTAAGAGGTTTGTGGGCAACAGAAAACACTGAGCGTGGAGGTGAATATGGAGAAGGGACTAGAAAACCATCTCCTCAGGGATATTAAGGACTTAATCAGATCCAAGTCCTTATGGCCTGGAGGGATGGGTGTGGATTGAGGGCAGGAAGAGACAAAGACTGTTCTTTTTGATACTGGGTATTGAACCCAGGAGTGCTTTACCCCTGAGGTACATCCCCAGCCCTATTTATTTATGGTGCTGAGGATCAAACCCAAGGCCTTCTGCATGCTAAGCATGTGCTCTACCACTGAGCCACATTCCAAGCCCCTTATTTTTTTAAGTTGAGGCAAGGTCTTGCTAAATTGCTTAGGGCCTCACTAAATTGCTGAGACTGGCTTTGAATTTTAATCTTGCCTCCGTCTCCCAAGTCACTGGGATTACAGGCACGTGCCACCATACCCGGCAAAAAGGACTATTTCTGAGGACTCATAGGTAGGATTGGGTAGCAGGTGGGACCAAGATGTAGAGAGAAAGGCAGCTCTGAGTTAGGTTGTAAAGCCAAGAAACTTAAGGATCTGTGGTTTCCACAGAGGTCTTGGAATGTGGTAGGGGGAGAGGGGTTTGTGTGAGAAGAGGAAAACCTACTTCTAACATGTTCAGTTTGATGTGGCGATGTCCTGAGGCAGCAAGATATACTTGCCTGGAGAGAGGCTGGGAGGTCAGGGCAGAAGAGATTGGCGTGGGTGTCAGGCATGCACAGGTAGTAATTACCCACCCCCCAGGCAGAGGATGGTTATTGCGGAGAGGGAAGAAGCAGCTTGGTAGAGTCATCGCAAGGCAGGGCGAGCAGTCTCTGGGGGAGCAAAGGGAGAAGTGCACAGCAAAGTGAGGAAGACAGTTGCAGTGTTCCCAAAGCCATTATTAAAGAGAAAGAATAATGACTAACTGCTTTACAGCCATTATGACAAGAAACTGACACTACCCAAGGCCACGTGCTCAGAGGCTGTCGGATTCCAGAACACTCAGTCTTGCTCACATTCTTAATAGCCTGGTCTTACACACTGCATTCTGCCAGAGATGGCCAAGCAGGAAATATGGGAGGATGTGAGGAAGGAAGCTCAGGAGGCTACTGGGAGCTGGGTGGATGTGCTGGAGGACCATTTCCCACCTCCCACCTCCTAGGGGAAGGAGTCAACAAGGGGAGGGAAGTCTGGCCTGATGAAGCTCAGTAGGTTTCAAGGGACTGGTGTTTAGATAAGACATTTGGATGAAGGGGTGCTCTGGGGATTTGAGGATAAATCAAATGGGAGGTCTGACACTCAGCACAAGTCATGGTAATGGAAATGAGAGGGGACTATCTGCTGGGTGATGCACACCTGTAATCCCAGCTATTCCACAGGCTGAGGCAGAAGGATCATGAATCAATTTAGCAAGACTGGCTCAAAATAAAAAAAAAATGCATCTGGGAATGTGGCTAAGTGGTAGAGCACCACTGGGTCCAATTCTCAGTACTGAAAAAAAAAGTGGGGGGAGATCTGAGCAAAGTACTTACACATATCAATGAGGACAGAGTTGAAGCTTTCTCCCAGTAAGGGGAAGAAGTGCCCAATTCTTATCTTGCAACAGGGATCCTCCTCTAGGTCCAGCTTCCTGATTCTTTCTCTGTAACCCTGATCACCCCAAAACAGGACATCAGAGGGGAGGGCTCAATGAATCTCTAGCAGCCCAGTACTCAGTGACATAAAGCCACATACATATTGGCAGTGGAGCCAGGGTTGGAAATCAGGTTTCTGAATGATTGTCCGAGTGCTTTTCTAACCTATCAGCTTTATTGGGATATGTTTAGCAGCAAGTTGGTGAACTGTTGGTGGGATGATAGATTTATAACTGGTAGGAGGTCTATCCCCAAATAATATTAACCAATGTGTCTTTGTCAACCTGGACGGAGGTCCCTAGTTGCAGCATTTTTCCAGTGATGTGTTGAACAAGCACATAGGTGCCATTTTCATAATTGAAGATGGGTCAATGTGTGGTTGGGAGAAATACAGGATGATGAGATCTAGCCAGATTTGACCAGATGGTATTGAACAGGAATAGAATCAGATTCTTTGCTTCCCATTGTCTGCACAAGAGCAAATATGTGGGAGGTGGAACAACACCAATGTGTAAAGAAAGAGAGATTGTGGCTAGAACAGGGTTGGTAAGAGTAGGCCCGATGATTTGCTTGCCAAAAGCACTAAATGACTGAGCTGCACTAAGAGATCTTTAGTACTTAGAATGATGGGGCTTCTAGGTTCCAAACTCAATGACAGTCAGACCCTGTTGGGAGTGTGTGGCCCATTTTGAGAAGGCCAGGAAGGAGAAATCAGGATGGTGAGGAGAGCCCATAACCAAAGGGAGGATAGGAAAATGCTGAACTGGAAGAGAAGACTCAAGGGGCAGATGATAATAGTCTTCAAATTCCCGGAACAGAAAATACACTGATTCTATGTATCTTGAAGGAAAACAGCAATGACAAGTAAGTGGATATAGACTTATTATGGAGGACTTTCTAATAATTAAGGCTCCCCAAAGGTGGAATGAGCCTTAATGAGTGGTAGTGAGCTCACCATCATGGGAGGTACTCATGCAAGTGTCAGTCACTTTGTGAGAATGTAGTAGAGGACATTCAAGGACCAGAGTCTCCCTACCCTGAAGTTCTACAAGATTCTTGATCCCTGGGATGTACCAGGGAACTAGAGTGACTCAAAGCCCAATAAAACGTTCCATAATGCCTATTTCCCCAGGGTGCAGGGGTTCATTTGGCACTTGGATTCTTTCTGTCATCCCTGCCCCCCAGTTTCTTCTAAGCGGGGTTAGAAAAATTCCTCACTAGCAAGTGAAGCTACTCTGCACACTTCCTGACTGAGGAAGGGGAGGGAAAAGGCTGACCAGTGAGAGGAGAGGTAAGGCTCTCAGGGCTGGACCTAAAAGACAGGAAGGCTGCAGAGGGAAAGTCCCCATGATACAACATTCTGTTTCACCCAGGGTGTGGTGGGTGCTGACTCAGGTTGGCATCTCTGGGGAAAGAGATGAAGGAAAAGCAACAAAGAGATGGGACTGAAAATCTGGAAAAACTTGAGCCAAAACTGGAGTCCCTCTGTTGCAGGCACCAGGCAATAAGATGACATATTGGCTTAAAATTGCCCAGAGCACTGGTAGGACTGGGAATGTGGCCAAGAAGCCTACTACCTTCAGTGGTGTGGCAGGGCCACTGCACAATTCGAGGGGGCACCATCACACTCTGTTTAGGGTATCTACAATGTTAGTGCCAGGAAGCAGAAGCTCTGAAGTTCTGTGCCCAGTGAGAAACAGGAAAGAGGACCTGATCCCTTGGGGGAGTCCCATTCACCCATTCTACACTAGTGAGTGCCTGCCCCTTCCTTGGACACACACTAGGCACAGAGGCTATGGCAGTGAGCCAAACATAGGCTCAGTACTTGACCTCACAGAGCTTTCAGCCTAAAGCAGGGCTGTCCACTATAAATTTCTGGATGACAGAAATAATCAGATAAGCAAATGTCATCTCAGAGAGGTGTGTGGTGCTGGACTAAGCATCTAACTGGGAAGAGGGTAGGCTTCCTAGAGGAAGTAAGCCCAGGGCTGGGCTGCAGGTGGGGAGGAGCAGCCCTGGTTTGGGGCTCTGTTGCACACCTCTTTTGTGCCTCTCAGCACCAGTCCTGTGGTACCTGCATTCTAGCTCATCGTGGGGTGCAACATCTACTTTCACCCCTGCTATGAACCACCCAGGGAGCCTCACTTGACTGCATTTCTCATCACTAGAAAAGGTGCCAGCACCATGGTTGCTGCTCCATTTAAACATTTATGTAATTCAGCCAGTTAATTATCAAATGACAATGGCTAGGCATCAACGCAGCGCCATATATAGCAGTGACCAACATAGATAAGGTCCCTGGTCTCAGAAAGCTTACATTCTAGTTGGGGAGACAAACCTTGTAGAAGTCAATATATATGACTGATGGTTTTATAAGCACTCTGGGGAAAATTAAGCCATGTATTGAGACAAAGCTGGTGGCAGTGGTAGGTGCTGGGAAAGAATGAGTGAATGATGAGCCATGGAGGCCAGAGCAACGCAGGCTGCACCCCGCTGGGCTGGGGTGAGGGAGCAGGAGTAGGAGGTGGGGATCTCAGGTTCCAGGGCAGGGAGCACAGGTTAGGTGAATCAGGCAGGGGTGGGCATACTCTGGTCCTCATAGCCAGGCCTTGGGGCACAGGAGGGAGTGGATAGGGAGTGGTGCAGATGTTCAGAATTCAGTGTAAAGGAGACTGCCTGGAATTGCTGACAGGAGCAACGCTGTGCACCCAATCATGACTCAGGCTTGACCTCTGCTTCTGGCACATGATCCAGGTGGAGGAGGATAGGAAGGATCTGCAGTTGTCCAAAGAGACACCATGGCTTCCATAGCTGACAGCCCTGTAAGGAGTTCCTCTCCAAACTCCTTAGTAAGGGGCATTGAGACTGAGGTATATAGCATGTGGGGCTCAGGCCAAGGACTAATGGATACTAGAAGTTAACTGAGTCTTCAGAGGATTAGTCCTCAGGTGCAGATGCTGCCACAGACTGCCCAGCCCACCAGCCCTCAGGGACGGAAGGTGGAGCCCTCACCAGTGAGTCCCACTGGGCCTATGAGCTCAGCCACAGACTGGTGGCTTGGCACTGTTCAGTTCTGTGCTGCAGGGGTCAAAGGTTCTGTGTGCGGGGAAGGCGGCCACAGCATAGTGGGGGATAAAGGTCTAAGACCCAGCCCTGGCCTGGGGTGAGGGTTCTTATTCTTATTTAGGGAATGGAGGACACCTAGCTCTAATACTGGTCAAGGCTCAAGTGAACATCATAGAAAAAGTTTCCCCAGAAAAGGATAAAAGCAAGGGTACAAGAAACCAGGAGAAGCTTCTAGAAGCTTGAGATGGGCCCTGTGGGATGAATCTGGCAGGAAGAAATGGGGAGGGGCCTGGGAAGGAGGAATGAGTGCTACTGCAGATATCAAAACAACTCAAGCAAAGGTGCGCAGGAAAGGAAGTGTGGTTGAATTCAGGCAAGGGCGGGACTGAATTTGGCTGGGAAGTCCTCAGCTGAGTAAACTTGGAAACTTTCACCATTCTGCCCTTCCCCAACACTCCCTCTGCAGAAAATAAAAGGTCCTCCAAAGCCACAACCAAACAAGAATCAAAGCAGCAGAACCAGCCTGGCACAGGGGAAAGAGCTTGTGCATATTTAGCTGAATCCAGACTCTCCTGTTGTAAAGACCTGCAATCCTGGACAAGTTTCCCACCTTTTCTTAATTTACTCAAAGTTGGGACAAGTTACTCAACTTTTCTTTACTAGATGAGCCTCAGTTTCCTTATCTATTTAAAAGTATTTACTTCATAGGGTAGATGGAAAGATTAAGACCTAGGTGAGTGT
Source organism: Geosciurus inauris (assembly GCA_004024805.1). Taxonomy (NCBI): domain Eukaryota; kingdom Metazoa; phylum Chordata; class Mammalia; order Rodentia; family Sciuridae; genus Geosciurus; species Geosciurus inauris. The sequence goes on along the minus strand of PVHX01003463.1, from coordinate 89,909 downwards.
TTTGGTCATTGCAGATGCTTAATAAAAATAAGTTCTCTCAGCCCCTATAATACCAGGCACCTCTGGCTGCTCTGATGTGTTAAAACCACAGTGAAAGGTTAAATCCATGTTGCCAGTGCCCCCTCTTGAACAAGCCCCTCTAGGAGTGCTCAGGATGCTTGGGCCATATCTGCTCTGGCTTTGTTTCTTCTGGAACTACCTCTCTGAGGAGGGGGAGCGAAGACCTTCTCATTTGATGGGGGCATGCATCTTGTGTTGGTGCTTGCTAACAAACTGCACAAAGCAGCCCCCACTTCTTTCCCAGCATTCCTCACAGACTCCTCCAATTCCAAGGACCTAAGGAAGAGTCTTCTCCTAGCGATTCCCCATTATCAACTTAAGCACAAGCTACTTCCAGGTCCTCTTCACTCCTGGCCTTCAAGTGCAGGCAGTCCTGCGATCCCTCCACCTCACTCCAAGCTGAGCCTGCTCCTGGGCCCTAGCTGGAACTACTCTTCATCTCCCATAGGTAGTCCACTGCTGAGTCCCCTGGATGCTTTGGAGCAGAGGGGAGTGGAGAGCATATCACACTGAGAACCGCAGACCTCTTGGTACAGAAGAACTCTGTCCAAACCCTGTACTAAGAGACTTGACCAGACTCTAGCATCGCTTCTAGCAGCATAAAGGAATGTCCCTAGGATGTCACTAGCCCCCTATCCCACCCAAAGTGCCTCCTTGAGAAAGCTCAATGCTGCCAGGAAAATTTCCTATGTGTTCTAGCCTGCACCTGATGCTAGGGCCCTGACCTTCCTTCCTTAGATCATCTGTCAAAATGGGATTATAGTTCCCCCTCTTTTTTTTTTCCCCTAGCAGCAATAGGGATTATCTATCTATCTATCTATCTATCTATCTATCTATCTATCTATCTATTGGGGGGGGTATTGGGGATTGAACTCAGAAGCACTCAACCACTGAGCCATATCTTCAGCCCTATTTTGTGTTTTATTTAGAGACAGGGTCTCACTGAGTTGCTTAGTGCCTTGCCATTGTAGAGACTGGCTTTGAACTCCTGATCCTCCTGTCTCAGCCTCCCGAGCCACTACGATTACAGGTGGCCAGCAGCAATAGGGATTAAACCCAGAAGTGCTCTACCACTGGGCTATATCCTCAGCCCTTTTTATTTCAAGACAGTCTTACTAAATTGCTGAGGCTGGCCTTGAACAGTGATCTTTCTGCCTCAGCCTCCTGATTGGGATTTCAGGCATGCCGTGGACCCAGATATATAGTTGCAAATATGTATCTTTTGCAAACAGAAGCATTTCTCAAGGACCTAAGAGCCCTTCCTTTGAAATGTTATCAAAAAGGAAAAGGCAGCTGGCCATGGTGGTGCACGCCTGTAATCCCAGCACTTAGGGAGGCTGAGACAGGAGAATCATGAGTTCAAAGCCAGCCTCAGCAGCAAGGAGGTGCTAAGCAACTCAGTGAGACCCTGTTTCTACATAAAACACAAAATAGGGCTGGGGATATGGCTCAGTGGTCGAGTACCCCTGAGTTCAATCCCCAGTACCAAAAAAAAAAGACCTGTTTCCCAGTCTCTGTGAGAAGAGAATCCTAATTTAGATAACTGACTACTAACAAACAGCTTGCCTAATCACACTGAAATCAGAGTACCCCTGAATTCAATCTGCGGAACAACAATAACAAAAAAGACCGCCCATTACATGTAAACTCACCCTCAGCTCTGCCTAAAGGTCCCATGCCATGCAGCACGAGATGGGCACGCCCTTTTAGGAACTGAGCAGCCTACCTGCCTGCATCTCTATCCTGTTTTGGCAAAGAACTTTCTACCGAATTTTTAAAAAATATTTTTTGTAGATATGGACACAATATTATTTTACTTATTTATTTATGTGGTGCTGAGGATGGAACCCAGTGCCTCACACATGCTACACAAGCGCTCTACCACTGAGCCACACTACCAGCCACTCTATCTAATCTTTTTGATCTGTTCCAACATAAATACACTGGGCATGGGCTCTGTTCTTTGTTAGAAGCTGAACCCCTCTGGTCATCTTAGTACTGCTTTTCTAGCTTTTATTTCTCAGCCAGCCCATCCCTCTGGAGGGGAACACTTTCCTCTACTATCCTTTTTTTTTTTTTTTTTTGTGGTGCAGGGAATTGAACCCAGGGCCTTGTGCATGTGAGGCAGGTACTCTACCAACTGAGCTATATCCCCAGCTCCTTATTATTCTTTTAAATCACTCAAGTCACCTCTGCACTAATCAGAATGGGGCTCAACTCCTCCTCCTACTATCAGTAGATACTGAATAAAATATGTTTACACTCTTTTTTTTTTTTTGGTACCAGGGATTGAACTCAGGGGCACTCGACTACTGGGCCACATCCCCAGCCTTATTTTGTGTTTTATGTAGAGACAGGGTCTCACTGAGTTGCTCAGCGCCTCGCCATTGCTGAGGTTGGCTTTGAACTTGCGATTCTCCTTTCTCAGCCTCCCAAAGTGCTGGGATTACAGGCGTGCGCCACTGCACCCTGCTATGTTTACACTCTTTAAAACTAACATCCGATTGTTTTTATCTTTGATACCACCTGACAGAAAATCTAGACTGTCCCCCTCCTTAACCCCTGCCCAGTCCTGGGGTGAATCTTGCTTCCTCTGCATCTCAATATAGGATCTGATGATGACCTATGGATGACAGCAACCACAGGTGTGTATTTGTTGGGGGGAGCTGCCTGAGGGTATGTCAGGCAGGGAATCAGAACAGACTGAGATGGATGAGGATACTCTTGGCCACCTAGAGACAGGAACTGAGGCAGAGGTAGGTTTGACAGAGAAATGCAGAAATAAAGGCCAGGCTTGATGGCCCTCTCCCGTAATCCCAGCAACTCAGGAGGATCACAAATTCAGTCAGCCTTAGCAACTTAAGGAGGCCCTATGCAACTCAGTGAGTTCCTGTTTCTAAATAAAATACAAAAAAGGGCTGGGAATGTGCTCAGTGGTTAAGTGTCCCTGGATTCAATCCTCAGTACAAAAAAAAAAAAAAAAAAAAAAAAAAAGGCAGGGATAAGAATGTTGTAACTCCCCACAGAAGGTGAAACCTCAAAGGAAAAGATTGTATTCAGCCTAGGGTGGAGCCTGGGGATAGTGACTCCTGCTCCTCTGAGTCCCCACCCTGGATCTTGCCACATTTGTCTGTCTCCTGATGGTAATGGAAAGCTCTTTGAGAACTTTTTTTTTTTTTTTACAGGCTTGCTTATATATGTCCACTCTTCCATGGCCAGGGCTGGGCACTGGAGAGCAGCAACAAATACCAGTTGACTAAGATGGAAGTTTAGAGAAAAGATTCCAGTGGAGGGGCTAGTTGGGAATGTTAGGTAGTAGCTAGCAGTAAGCAGTGAAATGCATGGCAAGGTCACAAGTGTTCTTTAAATTACATTAGGGTCTTCTTTAAACTATGTTTGGAGTAGATGAGAAAGCAAAGGGTGGTAGTTAATTTGTAGAAAATGAGCAGAAGCAAAGGAGCTAATGGGAAAATACGTCAAAAGAAAAGCATCAATGGGATTAATTCTTTTTTTATTTTTGGTACTGGGGATTGAACTCAGGGGCACTCGACCACTGAGCCACATCCCCAGCCCTATTTTGTGTTTTATGTAGAGACAGGGTTTCACTGAGTTGCTTAGCACCTCGCCATTGCTGAGGCTGGCTTTGAACTCGCAAGTCTCCTGTCTCAGCCTCCCTAAGTGCTGGGATTACAGGCTTGAGCCACCACGCCCAGCTATCAATGGGATTAATTCTTGATAGGGTCCATTGATGCTGATGTGAAACTAGGAGTTATGGCTGTAAGTGTCTCCATTTGTCTGGGTAGGAAGAGTCCTTTAGTAGCACAGGTGCACTAAGATAACTTCTGACCATTTATGACCCCAGTGCCCACATTAACATGGTATTGACTTTAGATGAAGCCCCCCTAAGAATAGGATGGCCACCATGAAGTTCCAGAGAGGACCAACTAAGGTCAAAAATTCCACCACCCAATGTGAAGGAGGAGTTGAACACCTGAATGGCAAAGAGTACAGAAAGTGGTCCCCAGTTCTTCCAGTAAACACCAAACAGTGATAAAATTTGGAGACAGCGTTGTCTTTGTTGTTCTCTGCTCAGAGACAGCCCACTCTCTTGAAAGTGTTCTGCTTAAGCCTCACTTTGCTTTTACTTTACTTTCACCTCACTTTCTCTTTACTTTCACTTATAACAAAGTTCTTTTGCCTGGCTTTTGGTGTTGGACTTTAAACTTTCTTTCGTTGGAACACATGAACTGAGGTTTGGAGTTTCAGCTCCCTGCTTTCCTGTGACAGGAAGAACAGGTGAGGGGACTGAGAATCAGGAGGTACAGCAGAAGGATGGGAAACTTGAAGCCACAGGCGGAAAGTCCCAGGGAGGAGGAGTTTTCTGGAGGAGGTGGACCATCCTACCGGGTGAGGACCAGGGACCAGAGGTGATGGGGAAGGCACCATGGCAGAGTGACTTCTAAGCTCATGGTGGGGATTCTCCCCAGGATGGAAGGCTAAACAGCTGAAGGGACCAGATGTTTCATCTGACACTATAAGACAGCTTGGAGGCCTTTAGGGGTTGAGGATGAGGAAGAGTAAAAAGGACAGCTCCAGTCTCAGCCACCTTGGCTTGATTTGTCCATTGGACTTAGGCTCCTGTGGGGTCCTAATGTATGTCCTCTATCCCCTGTGCCTGAATCCCCTTCCCACTATGACTCCCTTTAGCTTACTCACTCACTTTACCACTATCTTTATTTGCCCAGGACCTTCCCTCCCATCATGGGCCAAAGGGGCCAAAAGCAGTTGATGGAAACTCCTCAATGACTTGTTCCCCAAACTGAAATCTTAGATCCCTCAGTCCAGCCCTGCCTCCATCACCTTCCTATTTAATGTAGGAACTTCGGTCAGAGTTCATATTCATGGGGACACCCTTGGGCATAGGCTCCAGTCTGTCTCATTTTGACACCCCTAACACATGGATGGCTGCTCTAGAAAAAGTATTTCACTTCAGGTGTGAGGGGATTGCTTTGGTGGGGGAGACCAGGGCTGGGCTGAGCCCTCAGATTGGCCTCTTCAGGCTTTCATAGCACCTCTCCACAGCCTGTATTCTCTCCTCCTTAAGCCATCGCACATACATATACACAGATACACACTTTCTCGCCCTCCATGCTGGTGGAGCGGGGAAATTACAGGTATGGGAACAGCCGCATAGGATTGGAAAGGATTAAGGCAGCTGACTACCTTAGAAAGGTGGGACACAAGGTCAGAACAGGCCTCAAAGACCAGAAAACAGAACCCCTCGGCTGGAGAACAAGAGGCCAGTTTGTATAGTTAACTCTCTTCTCTGAATGTTTATATATTTGCATGTACAGGCATGGGCTTTCTCTGTGGCTACTTGAGAATGTGGTAGTACTGTCTGCCTCTGGGTTGGAGACTGAGCACTAGTGGGCAGGGGATGGGAGACTTTTCATCATATGCCCTTCTAAATCTGTTGGATCTTGGGCCATGTGGATATGTTATCTTTGAAAATGTAAATTAAAAATGCAAAACAAAGCCAGGCGCGGTGGTGCACGCCTGTAATCCCAGCACTTTGGGAGGCTGAGACAGGAGAATTGTGAGTTCAAAGCCAGCCTCAGCAAAAGCGAGACACTATGCAACTCAGTGAGACCCTGTCTCTAAATAAAACAAATATAGGGCTGGGAATGTGGCTCAGTGGTTGAGTACCCCTGAGTCCAATCCCTGGTACCAAAAAAAAAAAAAGCAAAACAAAAAAAATCTTTTTTTGGGCTGGGGTTGTGGCTCAGTGGTAAAGCGCTTGCCTAGTATGCGTGAAGCATTAAGATGGATCCCCAGCACCACATAAAAAAACTAAATAAACAAAATAAAGGTATTGTGTCCATTTACAGCTAAAAATATTTTCAAAAAAAAATTTCTTTTTTCCTCATTGGGATCCTTTGAGGGGTTAATCATCTTCCAGGGACCTGTGAAGCACCTTGATTTGCTTGGATGGAGTGGGATGCATCTCAGCCAGTCCCTCCATGTCCCACTAGGGCGAGCCTTGGACAAGCTGCCTTCTTGTGCCTGCTGCTGGTCTCATGGTCTCCCATGCCCAGCTAGGAGGAAGCAGAATCTCTGGGAGAATGGAATGAGGGAGTAAAAGCACTGGGAGACTGGGTACTTCTGGTCAAGGAGGGACCCTGCTTCCCTCCTACCTGGGGCAAGGGAAACAGGCCTTGCAGGGAAGAGCAGAAATAGGTCTGGAGGAAAGGGGCCTTATCCTAGCCTTTTGAGAACTCACACATTTGTGCATCTTTGAGTCATTCTCCCAAGTCATTGTCATTTTCTGAGCACAGTCAGTACTCATAGACACATGGGAGGGGAAATGGACTTTTATTAGCTTCCAGGGCATTTTACAATACTGATGCAAAAAGTAAAATGTAGGGACAAGGAAAACAAAGGCACAAAGAAGGACCTCTCAGGGCACTCAGAACTGACCATGGATGCCAAACAGAGGCCTTCTCTTCATATCAAGGGCACAGTAGGCAAGAAAGGCCAATTGTTTCACTGAGGTAGGCCCAATCACCTGAGCCCAAAAGGGAAGAGAAGCAGACATCAGAACAGGAGACATCAGAACAGGAGAGTTAAAACTTGCTGGTGTAGAGGGTAATAATCCACTTGGGCATGCGGAGGAAGCTGGGCAAGTAGGAGGCCAGCCAGCCCAGCCTGGAGCCATGTGAGAGAATAGAGCGCAAAGACAAATAGTCTTGGATGGGGCGACCTGGGGACAAAAAGAATTTGACCATTGTTTCCCACTTCTCAGGCAGCCCGACCCTGGCTAAAGAGACTGAAAGAAAGGAGTGAGCAGGGAACAAAAGGAATGGGAGTCAAGCCTGGCTGCTGGGCCCACCTCTTACCATCCACATCTTTAAGGCCATAGTGTCGAGCGAGGTCACAGGATGGTAGCACCTTCCCACTCAGACTCAGGATATTGGGGTCTGTGGGCAAATATACAGTTGGAGATAGCAGGCACAGGAGTGGTGCAGAGTGACAAGGTGCCCACTAGGACAAGGCATTGCTAAGACAGGCTGGGGTCCCTGGAGGACTGTTTTTCTCTGTTCTCGAAAGGCTCTTGGCCACACTTTCCAGGAGCTAATTGCTGAGGCTTGCAAAGCTGAAACCAAGAATCCTGATCCTTGAGCTTCCAAAAGACAGAGAAAAGATGGGCATATTCCTCAACAGCCTCCCAAACCAAAACTGGATACTGGCTGCTACTGCCCTGCAGATCCTCCATGCCCTTTCTTGTTACCAGGTGCTCTCGGTGTCTTTACCTGTTGCCAAAGCCACCACACATTTGCCACTCATTTCTGTGCTTTCTGCTGACGAGAAAACTGGTCTGAACTGAAAAATGGATTGAGAAATACAGGGTTAATTTTCAAGAGCACCACCCAAATCTCTCCTTTGAGGGCTGGAGGTGTGGCTCAGAGGTAGAGTGCTTGCCAAATCTTTTCCCCTTTTAACTTCTCTGTTCTAGGAGAAAGAGGGGCTAAAGATCTCATGCTGGACCTGCAGGATCCAGTGTCTTAGAAGGGACCAGAGCCGTTTCTATGTTCTGGCAAGCCCGGAACCCAGCACCACGACATGCTGCCTTTCTTGAGTAGAAGGATCTGATGGTGTCTGTACCTCCTAGGCTAGTTTAATGCAGGGATCAAGTCCATGGGCTTTGGAGCTAGACAATCTTTCTACTTAAGATATGTATAACCTAGAACAAGTTTTTTCCTTCTTTCTCTTTCTTGCTTTTCTCTTTTAGTGCTGAATATTGAACACAGGGCTTGCGCATGCTAAGTACATGTCCTACCCACTGAGCTATATACCCAGCGATGGAACAAGTTTCTTAACTCCTCTGGGTTTCAGTTTTTCCATATGTAAAATAGAGATTGTATTTTCCTTACAAGATTAAAAGAAATAATGTGTGTTCAGTGCTTAGCCCTATGCCTGAACACCTAGGTAGTGGGAATATGTACTCTTTACTGTCTTGTCATTGAGGATGTAGAGGATGATTCCCCTACATTCTCCACTTCCCTTCCCTTCCCCTTACCAACCTGCTTAAAGAGGGAGTCTTCAAAGCGCCCCTCCTTTGCCATGTAATCCTTTAGTAGTTCTGTCTGTACCAACCCTGGCCACAGAGATACGTAGCTGACCCCATGGCGCCGCAGCTCATGGGCACAGTCAGCAGCCATTCTGTCACACTTTGGAGGAACAGAAGGCAGAATGAGAGTCAAGGCACCTGATCATGTCACCTTCCTCCCCTGCCCTTCTTGTTTCCAATGGGTATGCCCCAGGTCCTTGCCCTTTATCAGGAGCCCATTTTCCCCCATGCACTGTCTACTCTGGCAGACCAAGGGGAGTACAAAAGGAATCATCCATGCAGCAAAGAGACAGATGAAGGACAGCCAGAATTATTGTTGACTACTCAGTATTATAGTACCTCCCAAGTACTATAGTACCTCCCAAGCTGTAAATACCATTACTGTCCTATATCTTCCCCAATCCCTGTGCCACTGTGTCCTTACCGCAGCTTTGCCCACACCATAGGGGACGTTGAACATATACTGCAGACCTCCAGGGGAGGAGATAACCACGATGAGCCCCCGGCCAGCTGGTACCATCAGCCGTGCCCCATATACTGAGCACAAGTAGTGGCCTCTGGAAGGTGGAGCAAGGAAGAAGGAATAAATGGTGCTGATGCTGGCCTTGATACTACAGCCCTTGGCTAGCTCCTATGCCCTCTAGTGGCTGCAGTCAGCCAGGGAGGCTGCACAGGGCTGGAGGAAAATTGGTAAAATTAACTACTGACTGATAAGAAATGGCAATCTTGAGAAGACCCCCCTCATCGTGGCTCCCCCAGCCAGGTAGCAATCTCCCCCTTGATGGGCGGGTAGGAGGAGCTCCCCGGGAGCCCCGGAAAACGCCGGACTAAGAAAGGCAAAGCCGCCTGGCACAAAACCACCATGCACCCGGGGGGGTCTCGTCTAAGCAAGAAAAAACCGATTGAGGGGGTTTACAGGTTTATATAGGGAAGCGGATCCAGTGGTGTCCGGTTTCTAAGCTAAGAATGCGGAAGGGAGCTGTCCACCTGAAACAGTATAGGGTCACTCGGCTAAGGGTGGCCAGGGAGCAGGTCAGCCAATAAGAGTGAGGGGACGTGGCTTTCTCAGGGCAGCCTGGTCAGTCCCGAGCTGGCTGCTCGGCGCCATCTCAAGGCAAGCCCCCACACAACCCCCCAAAAAAGATTTATAATTGCCATGTTATAATGGCAATTATAAATATAAAACACTTCAGGGGAAAGAAACTTAAGAAATGTATAAGGTCTACATGGAAAAACTCTAAAACTATAAAAGAACAAGTATAGACAAAATAATCCAAAGAATTGACATATAAAACATCTGTTTTATGAAAATTAATTCACAGACTTAGTCAATTTGAGTTATATCAGTAAGACTTTTTGGAAGAACTGACAAAATAAGCTAAAGATCAACGAGAAGAATAAATATGCAAGGACAGTCAGGAAAATTCTGAAAAATAATAATAGTATCTTACAGGTGAAGGGGATTTGCTACCTGCACTATCACCATATTAAAATGTACAATGACATAATAATTAAAATAATGCAGTATTGGTATAAGGAAGATAAGTAAGTCAATGAAATAAAAATAGTCAATAATTAGATCCAGGCGTAAGTAAGAATGCTACATAGTATAAAGGGAACATTTCAAATCAATGGAGAAAAGATAGAAAAACAATTATTTATTTGGGTTGGAAAGGACTGATCCTCTAGCTTATTAATTATTTCAAAATGAATTCCAAAAGGATCAAATATTTAAATATAAAAAGTTGAAAGCACAACAGTACTAAAAGAAAACCTGATTGAAGTTATAAACTTGAGGTGGGGAAGGCTTTTCTTAGCATCACACCAAGACAGAAATTATAAAACAAGATTGATAGATTTAGCTGGGCATAGTGGTGCAGGCCTGTACCACTCCTAGCTACTCAGGAGGCTGAGGCAGGAAGATCATAAGTTTGAGGCCAGACTCAGCAACTCAGTGAGACTCTGTCTTAAAATAAAAAAATAAAACAAAAAAAGGCCTGGGGGTATAGCTCAGCGGTAGAACATCCCTGGGTTCAATCCTTGGTACAAAACAAACAAAAACCCCCAAAAAACCCAAAGATTTGACTTCTCTTTTTTTTTTTCTTTATTTTTGTGGCATTGGGATTGAACCCAGGGCCTTGTGCATGCGAGGCAAGCACTCTACCAACTGAGCTATATCCCTAGCCCTCCCATCTTTCTTATTAACATTCTCTTGATCAATTGCTCTCTCAAAACATTTTTGAAAATATAGACTACAGGCTGTGTGCATCACTGAGAGCAGGAGGCTCCCTTCTAGGGGTCTTACATTTGGATGGGCAGAGAGTAGGCAGGGGTGAGGCCAAGCGCTTATTCAGATGAAAATGACAGACAGAAACAAGGCAAAAGTTGACATTCTCAGGTACACACTTACCTGTATGTAACCTCTCCAGAGATGAGAAGGACAAATGGAACATAGGGAGGAAAAAGAGACTGGGGAAGGCCAGAGGGAAAAGGAAAGGCCATATCGGGAAAGGCCTGGGCCCTTAGGCTAAGTGAGTGAGGAGATTCCAGCCACTGCAGTGGGGCATGGGGAGCACACACCTGAGTCCGACATTGTTCATATCATCCCAAATGGAGGCTGGGGCTTCCCAGAATGTTTTATTGGTACTCAGGATCGTCTAGAACACACAGGGAAGGTGACTGATTGGATGATCTGAAGGCAAGAAGGTATAAAAGGCTGGGTAATGGAAGGAACAATGGGGATGAGGACTCAGGGCTCTGAGGCGGGGGTCAGGAGTATGGAGCTGGAGCAAGTTCAAAGGGTACCTGGACTCCAGCATAGGCATTGTTGACCAGCACATCCAGACGCCCATGCTGCTCCCGATCTACTTGCTCAAACAGGTTTCGCACTTCACTCTCTTGGCTTGAATCACACACCACAGGCACACACCGGCCTCCAAGGGATTGTGCCTAGAGAGGAACAGGGGATATGAGCTCATAGTTGCACAGTAGTGCAAGATATAACACAATTTCCCCAACTAGAGTAGACATGGGAAGGGAAAAGATCAGTTCAGACAACATGGCAGTCAATACTGCCCTCTGGTGTCTTTTGAAAAGCTTCAGGAACACGGAGTCCTTTCAGTAGGGTAGATTGGGATCTCAGATTTAAAATCTACAAACGTTTACTACTATCATGCACAAGGTGTTATATTTTGCAAACCAAGGGTAAAAGACAAGGCATGGAGCCTACTTCTAGAAACAAGTACCTATCCTTTCCTTGTCCTTGGTCATTTCAAACTCACACGCCCTTCGCTCCCACACTTCAATCCCAGCCCTCTTTCCCTCATACCACCAGTGCTCCTTCTTGGTAATCAAAACACTAAAGCTATTGGGAATTGACTATTTCCACTCATTTTCTGCCTCACTCTCTACAAATGGATCCCCTTTCTCCAACTTTAGAAGAATAAGAGTACCTTATTCAAGACAACTCCAGATCCATGCTCCAGGCCCCACACTATTACTCCTTGGCCTGAATTACCATAGTGCCTTTTAACTGCTCACTTGAATCTTTCTGTCTTAATTCTTTAGTGCAGTGTGGTGGTGCATGCCTATAATCCCAGTGACTCAGGAGGCTGAAGCAGGAGTATCACAGGTTCAAGGCCAGTCTCAGCAACTTAGTGAGACTGTCTATAAACAAACAAATAAATAAATAAATAAATAAGGCTGGGGACTTAGCTCAGTAGTAAAGTGCCCCTGGATTCAATTCCCAGTACTTAAAAAAAAAAAAGTAATCCTTCACAATAAAGTCAGTATGAACTATCTAAAACACAGATCTGTTTGACACCTTCCAACTAGATCATCTCTTAAATAATAAAGCCAAAGTTCTTCACTAGTTTTCTTTTCCCCAGCGTTGGGGAGCAAACCCAGGGTCTTGCTCTACCACTAGGCAACTGCTCTACCACTGGACACCTGTAGCCCTTTACCAGGGTCTTCTACGATCCATTGTTTCCCAGCTTCTCACCTATTAATCTTCCCTTGCATTACCTTACAACATTCATATTCTTTCACCATTTCCCTTCTGTTCACACAGCTCCCTCTGTTGTAATGCTTTTTCTAACATTCTTTATTTAATTCTTACCTTTCAAGGTCCAGTTCAAAGATCACTTCCTCTAGAATTTGTGTGTGTGTGTGTGTGTGTGTGTGTGTGTGTGTTGCTGGGGATTGAACCCAGGGCCTTGTACATCCTTGTACAAGCTAGGCAAATGTTTTACCACTAAGCTATATTCCAAAGCCCTTTAAAATATTTTTTTTTTGGGACAGGTCTTGCTAAAGTGCCCAGGATGGCCTAGAATTTTGGCTCCTCCTACCTCTGAAGTAACTGGAATTACAGATATGTGCCACTACACCTGGCTCAGAATGCTTTTCCTAACCACTCCCCTTATTGTCTCCAGGTTTCATTCACACCCTACAGCATTCTGTGCATCTCTCCCTCTTAGTATTTGCCATATTCACTTTACTTTGAAATGCCTGATTTCTGTATCTGACTTCCTGTTCGACTCAAAATTATATTTTATTAATCTTGGTAACCCCACTGGTTTTCTCAGTGCCTAGCAAATCATACTCAAATATTTACTGAAATCCAGCAGAAAATTTAAGTGAAAAGGTACAGTTCAGTAACACCTTGCATTCAAGGAAGACACAAGTCCAAAACCTTTTAGTTCCAATTCCCAAGCCCCTGCAACTCTCAAACACAAAGTTTTTCCATAAAACTTATTTGGTGGCAAAATTCAGTCTTACTTGAAGTTACTTACGCGGTTTATCTTTTCTACTCCGAGTAAATATTCATGTTTTCTGAGGAATATTATGGGTGTCATACCACTGAGCTATACCTGCAGCTCTTTACCAGGGTCTTCTAAGATGAGGTAAGGGATCAGGAGGTGTGGTTAACTGGAAGGACTCCCTCAAGGGGTCACTCACCTCTTGAGCAGTGCCTCGAAGGGTGTCCATATGGCGGCCAGTAATGTAAACCGTGGCACCTGCTTGGCACAGCTGCAAGGCAATGCCACGGCCAATACCCCTGGAGGCACCAGTCACCACACACACTTGGCCCTTCATGTGAGTTGCCATAACTCACAGGCAAAGGGAGATATCTGTGGAAGCAAAGAGTTGCCTTGAGGGAAGTCTGCAGACTGGGTGGAAGGGGGGATCCTGCTAGCGATAGGAAGAAGAGCCAAGGTTGGAATGCTTTTTTTTTTTTTGTTACTGGAGAGTGAACTCAGGGGCACTCGACCACTGAGCCACATCCCCAGCCCTATTTTGTGTTTTATGTAGAGACAGAGTCTCACTGAGTTGCTTAGCGCCTCGCCATTGCTGAGGCTGGCTTTGAACTCGAGATTCTCCTGTCTCAGCCTCCCTAAAGTGCTGGGATTACAGGCTTGCGCCACCGCGCCCGGCTAAGGTTGGAATCCTTTGACGTGAGAAAACTTTCAGCTTCAGGACAAGTAGGTGCAGGCCCCAGCCCAGGCTGACTATCCCTTTTGGGGAGCACAGGAAGTGAAGAAAGAGCAAGATGGGGCCCTCCTGGGACCCTCTGAATGGGGCTTACTAGGTGGGGAAATTTGCAGAGGCGATCCCTCGGGGAGTGTTTACTTAAGAGTCCTGGGCAGCCTACAGCTCTGGCCACCGGACTGGCCGGTGCAGCCAGCAGTGAACGCAGAGGCTCGGAGATCCTGAGCCCAAAGTGGGAAGAGCTTGTGAGCTTTACCTGCAGCCGGTGTTACCTCTGGGATCCTCGCTCAGTCTAATTCTCCAGACCTTTAATATATATAGTTCTAGAACGTTGATTGTGAACATAGGGCGGAACAAGATTACTTCTTCGGGGTTAGAGTGCGGAAGCAGGGTAAAGTCCTGGTGCTGATTGGATTTGGGCTGACAACGTGGAGCAGCGGTTCAAGGATCGCTCCTCAGCAGCATTCAGACCGATTCCGGGGTAGGACCGAGGAGGCGGGGCCCTGGGCGGAAGTTGGGACCTATCGGTGAGGGCGGGAGACTTGGGGCACACCCACCGCGCCAAGCAAGGACCGTCGCGGAACTATGACGCAGCACGCAGCGCCAGGAGCTTGCCGGCGCTCCTCAGCTTGCTCAGGCTGGGCCCGCACCTGGCCCCTTGAGATTCCTTCTGCAACTAAGGAAGACTTCCCAGACTAAGAGGCCCCTAAGTACACATGGGGGTGGGTCCGCGCTCCCCCCACAAGGCGGGGCGCCAGTTCCCAGCTGGCGGCAAACGAGGGCGCGGGGCAAAAGGGTCGGGGCGGCCCCCACGAGGCCACGAGCGGCATTCCCGGCCGCCTGCAGACAGGGGATTGGAGCGGACTCTAGATGCTCACCCACACCTGAGCCCCGAAGCTCTCGGGTATTTCCGACGGGCGCTGTCAGCTCTGAAAGAGGCCCCAGAAGCCGGGGAAGAACGAGGTATGGAACAACTGAAGGGTGGAACCAAGAGCGCAAGATCCAGGACATGCATGGACACTTCCTGGGGTCCCCAAGGCGTGGGCAATTAGTTTTTTCTCTCATGCCCTCTTCTTTTGGTCCCATTCTTCCCTGTTGGTTAATTGGTGGACCTTATGCTTTTCTCAGTGTTTAAAATATTTGTCTTCATTTTTTTCAGATCTGATGGTGCACAATGTTTTGAAAGAGGTGGAGGCTCAGGCCCTAGCCTTGGCCACGAACAGGACTGGCAGTGAAATGCTGCAGGAATTCTTGGGGTTCAGTCCTTTGAAACCGTTGTGTAGAGTGTGGGCAGCCTTGCGCCCCAACTTGCGCTTTGTGGCCTGTCATCGGTGCGGGGTCCATGTATTGCAAAGTACTTTGCTGCAGCTGCCTCGATTGCTGGGGAGTCCTGCAGAGGAGGAGGAGGAGGAGGAGGAGAATGGGAAGGATGGTTCCTCAGAGACCCTGGAGGATCTGGTCCTGGGACTAGCCTCTGAAGTGTGTGATGATTTTCTTTTCTACTGCGGAGAAACACATGGCAGCTTCTTGGTCAGAACTCTGCTGCAGGTGTTAGGAGGGACTCTTCTGGAGTCTGAGAGGGCCAGGCCTGGTGGCTCCAAATCATCTGGTAAGTATTAGAAGAAAGGGAAAAAAGGACCTGGTGGGAAGGAGAGTTTAGGAAGTTCAGAAGAAGAGAGTAAGCAGAAGAGTAAGTCTTTCTGGAGGAGACTTGATCTTGAAGAATTAGCAAAGCAATTGGGGCAGAGCTTAGAATGCCAAGGATTAGTGTATATATTAATAGTAAAACTGTGGAACCAACCTAGATGTCCATCAGATAAATGGATAAAAAAAAATGTGGTATATATATGCAATGGAGTTTCATTCATTCATGAAGAAAAATGAAATTACATAATTTGCAGAAAAATGGGTGGAACTAGAGACCATTATGTTAAGTGAAATAAGTCAAACTCAGAAGGTCAAGGGTCGTATGTTTTCTCTTTACATGTGGAAGCTAGAGAAGAAAAAGGAAAAGAAAGGTGGGGGTAGATCTCATGAAAATCAAAGGGAGATCAGTAGAGGAAAGAAACCAAGGGATTGAAGGGGGGAAGTGCTGGGGAGTGATACTGGTTAAATTATATTGTTATGTTGTGTACAGGTATGAATATGTAACAACAACATTAAACTATAATGTACCAATTAAAAAATGTGGAGCCAGGGACTGGGGTTATGGCGCAGTGGTAGCGTGCTCGCCTAGCACGCATGAGGCACTGGGTTCGATCCTCAGCACCACATAAGAAAAAAATAAAGATATTCTGTCCACCTACAACTAAAAAATAAATATTAAAAAAAAAAATGTGGAGCCAGCTGCTGTGGTGCATGCCTGTAATCCCCAGCACTTTGGGAGGTTGAGACAGGAGGATTGCGAGGTTAAAACCAGCCTCAGCAAAAGCAACCCTGTCTCTAAATAAAATACAAAATCAGGCTGGGGATATGGCTCAGTGGATGAATGCCCCTGAGTTCAATCCTCGGGGGGAAAAAAAAGTTGGAAATAGAGGCCTAGAGATGATAACATGCAGATATGATTAGAGGACAGCTATTGGCATGAGAGCAGGAGAGTGAAGTGATTCATATAGAGCAAAGGATTTCAGACTGTGTTTTCTTTTTACCATAACCCACAAAAGTTTTTTTGTAAGCATGACTTCAGTATATGTGTGTGTACACACATAAGAATCAAGCAAAAGTGCAGGAAACAATACCCTTGCTATATGCAACCCATTCTGATATTTTCTTTCCTTTTTAATTTCATTCTGCTCTTACTTCATTAAAAAAAAAAAAAATACTAGGAGTCGGGTGTGGTGGCTCAAGCCTGTAATCCCAGCACTTAGGGAGGCTGAGACAGGAGAATTGTGAGTTCAAAGCCAGCCTCAGCAACGGCGAGGCGCTAAGCAACTCAGTGAGACCCTGTCTCTACATAAAATAGGGATGGGGATGTGGCTCAGTGGTCGAGTGCCCCTGAGTTCAAACCCCGGTACCAAAAAAAAAAAAAAAAAAAAAATACTAGTCAAGACAACTAATTTGATTTTATTATACAGTTACAGGCTGTGATTTACATTTTGAAAAAGTCTGGGAAATAAGGTTATTAAAGAGTTTAAATAAAGCCTGATTTTCGAATGCCTTAAGTACCTGACTGAGGAGTTTGAACTATCTCCTGTGGACCACAGGGGAACTGGTTGAAGTTTCTTAGCAAGATTAAAACAAGCCGGGCACGGTGGTGCAAGCCTGTAATCCCAGCACTTTGGGAGGCTGAGACAGGAGAATCGCGAGTTCAAAGCCAGCCTCAGCAACGGCGAGGCTCTAAGCAACTCAGTGAGACCCTGTCTCTATTATAAAACACAAAATCGGGCTGAGGATGTGGCTCAGTGGTCAAGTGCCCCTGAGTTCAATCTCCAGTACCAAAAAAAAAAAGATTAAAACAAATGTCATCTCAGTTCAGTTATCCAGAAGAGACATTTAGTTGTGTGACATCTGTTCTGCATTTCCAAGCTGAATCCTTGTTCATCTATGGAATTTTTCATCCTCCTGGAATGGCAGTTTATAATCTCACACTGTACGTGTTCTTGATCTTCATTCAGAAACCCAAAGGGTCATAGCTCGAGAATGTAAGCCAACCGATTTTGAGGTCCCTGAAGCCTTCTTGATGTGTCTTCAGAACCTGAGCTCCTGCTTTCTGAAAGACATTGCTGGTAAGGAGGAAAGTAGGAAGAGGGTCTAGGATCTAATTTTATGGGGATGATTACCAGCAAGCAACCTTGTAGGTGAGGTCGTTCTTCCTTTTTTCTTTTCTTTCCCTTTCTTTTATCCTCCTTCCTTCTTACCTCTTCCTTCCTGTTTTTTTTTTTTTTTTAAACTCTACCTCTTTTAAAACTTAAATCTGGTTTGATGTTGCAAAGTTTTCAGTATGGATGCTTTGTGTCCATAGTCCCCTTACCTTGTTGCTTAAGGTTTGAGGTTGGACAAGTGGTCTTAGTTTTGGACAAGCTATTTAATCATTTCTGACCTCTCACCACAGTTTTTATCACTGACAAGATCTCCAGCTTCTGCCTTCAAGTGGCCTTACAGATCTTACATCGCAAACTGCCCCAGTTTTGTGCCTACCTCTGCAATGCTGTGATTGGCTACCTGAGTACTCGTAGTTCCTCAGCAGGTGGCAGGTATGATCAAAGTTCATGGGAGTTTGTGAAATGAATGAGGTGATGTGCTAAAACTGCATTTTGGATGAAGTTAAGATTACTCGATTCCCGGGCTAAGGTTGTAGCTCAGAGGTGAAGCACTTGCCTAGCATATGTGAGGCACTGGGTTTGATTCTCACTACAACATAAATGAAAAAAATAAAGGCCCATCAACAACTAAAAAAATATTTAAAAAAGAAAAAAAAAGATTGCCTAATTTCCTCATCCTTGTCCCTAGCCCCCTACTGCTATTTCTTCGGGATCAGACGAGCTCCAGACTCCTGGAACAGGTGCTGCTGGTGTTGGAGCCCCCAAGGCTCCAGAGCCTCTTTGAGGATCACTTCCAGGGACAGCTGCAGACCTTGGCTGCACATCCCATTGCTAACTTCCCTTTGCAGCGCTTACTGGATGCAATCAGTACCCCTGAGCTGGTGAGTTGGAAGCCTGGACTGGGTATCTTTCTGCTATTCTTTTTTTTTTTATTATTTTTTTGGTACTGGAGATTGAACTCAGGGGTACTCAACCACTGAGCCACAACCCCAGCCCTATTTTGTGTTTTATTTAGAGACAGGGTCTCACTGAGTTGTTTAGTGCTTTGCCATTGCTGAGGCTGGTTTTGAACTCATGATTCTCCTGTCTCAGCCTCCCACAGTACTGGGATTACAGGCTTGCACCACTGCTCCCAGCTTCTTTCTGCTATTCTTATTCACTGGGCCTTGTTTTATTGTGTGCCTACCTCTGTATATCTCTTGACAATGTGTTGCCCATTGCCCTTGAAAAGTTGTTCCTCAGGGTTTTCCAGGATGGAGGGAGCCTCCTCCCAGAGAGGATTTGTTTTAGCTTTTCAGATGTGAGTACCAGCAGGAAACTGGCTTCATTTAAATTTGCAGCTTGAGGTTCCATGGCCTCCTTAGACTCTGAGTACTTGGCTACAAATCCCATAAGCACTGGAGCTTTTGGCATAACTTCTCTTTTCTTTTGCTACTGAGCACCAGGACGGGCTTATCTATGGTCTCATGGTTTAGGAGGTGGTGTGAAAGGACAAGTTTAAGTCTAGTTTTTGCTTACCCCTAACTTTCCCTTACACCTAGGGGCCATTTAAAGTCCCTTCCCGATGTGAGGTGGTAACTCTAAGACTGTCCACTTAGAGTTTGATTGGGCTTTACTCAACCAAACCAAAGCAAACCAAAGTCCCAACATTAGCAGTGCTTTTTATGTTTTATTTAGCATTTTTAGTTGTTTTCAGCAAGAAAATTTCTCAGCTCACCATTAGCAGAGTACCAAAGACTAATCATCTCATGTTTCCCTTCAGCTATCCCCAGTGTTTGAGGAGCTGAGTCCTGCCCTGGAAGCTGTGCTGGCCCAGGGCCATCCCGGGGTGGTCATTGCCCTGGTGGGGGCCTGCCGCAGAGTTGGAGCTTACCAAGCACAGGTTTTGCAGCTGTTGTTGGAGGTGAGTGGGCGTTACTTGCAAACTATTATTGCCTTTGGTCTAAATTCTACCAGTTAGGATTTTAGGCACTGTACCTCTGGACCAAGAGGTCTAATGCTAAGCCCTGGAGTGAAAGTTCTGTCCCAGAACTGAAAGAGATGTTTACTTAAGGGACAAGTGTTTATTCAACTCCTGTTATATGTGTGGAGGCTGGGTATACATCAAGGCAGATGGGATCCTGTCCTCATGGAGCTCACTTTCTTGTAGAGTTAGGCCTTCTCACTTTTTCTGAATGTCTTCTCTGTCTAGAAAGTCAAGATTAAGGATGGGGTGGTTCTCAGAGTTGTCATATTTTGTCTTTCCCTTTAGGCATTCCACTGTGCAGAGCCCTCATCCCGACAAGTTGCCTGTGTGCCTCTCTTTGCCACTTTGATGGCTTATGAGGTGTACTATGAACTAACGGAGGAGGAGGGGGCGGCAGTGCCTACAGAGCACCAGGTGAGGCAGGGGAGAGGTCAGTCACTGACTAACTGGGGACCAGCCCTCCAGGGCTTGGGAAGCCCCTTGGGTGAGGATAGTGAACTTTCTGACTTCATCCAAGTGTAGGTGGTAGCCCCTGGGGATGAGCCCATCCACCTGGTTTTGTGGCTGCCTCCTAATTTTCTATCTCTGTGCTCCCAGGTAGAAATGGCTACAGCTAGGACCTTGGGAGAAGTGACAGTACTTGGGTCTCTACTGCTTCAGCATCTGCTGCATTTCTCCACTCCTGGTCTTATACTTCGAAGTCTGGGTTCCTTGACAGGACTACAACTTCTGGCTCTGGCCCAAAGCCCTGCTGGCTCTCACGTACTTGATGCCATTCTGACCAGCCCCTCTGTGACACGCAAACAGCGCCGCCGTGTGCTACAGACCCTCAAGGTGAGACTTCTGGCTTTTGCTTGATTCCCCTCCATCATCCATTTAGAGAAAATGGGCTTTCCTCAGGATTCTACCTTCAGAGTCAAAGACAGGAGACTAGTCCTAGACTATTTTGACTCAGCCTCTCAACTCTTCTGAAACTTTATCTCCACTCCCTGCCAACACACACAAGGCATTTTGTGCACTTCCCTAGTAGGACTTGTCTTGCTTACCTCAATACAGGGACAATATGTGTCTCTGGCCTGTAGTCGCCATGGCAGCCGTGTGCTAGATGCTATCTGGAATGGAGCAGCTTTGGGGGCCCGAAAGGAAATTGCTGCTGAACTGGGTAAGTTACCGATGCTTATCCTCAATGTTTCCAAATTTCCTCTTCTCTTATGGCAGAATGCTGGGTGACTGGGAGGTGGACTTAAATTCAGCAGAGACTTCAGTTCCAAAGGGTGATCTTGGTCATAGATTTCTTGGCAGTCTCCTCTCACCTTCCCCTCTGCTAGCTAACTATGCAGTCCTCTGTTCCCACCCTTCTTCCTTGATTCTGTTCTTTGGAGAGTGAGGCAATCACTCTCTCCCATTTTTCCTCCCATTGGGGGAGAAATGGAGGGGCTTTTACCCCCAAAAGAACCTGTCTTTGAGCATGAATGGTACTAAGCATGAGTGGTTCCCTTTGCAGGTGAGCAGAACCAGGAGCTGATAAGAGACCCTTTTGGCCACCATGTGGCTCGGAATGTGGCCCTGACTACCTTCCTGAAGCGGCGAGAGGCTTGGGAACAGCAGCAGAGTGCAATGGCCAAGCGAAGGCGGGCATTGAACTCAGTACTTGAAGACTGAGGTGTTGGAGTATGGAACTGGGTTAATGGGAAGGGTGAAAAGGAGTATCTACCTCCTCCCTTTCCTGGTTTAAATAGGAGTCAAAAAGTCTTCTTGATAAACATTTTTATATTTTTACTGGAAATGTTTTTGTTATTTTTTAAGAGGAAAGGTATGGAGAATTAGAGATTTCAAGGTAAAATGAGAGAGGGCTGTCATCAGCGTGCTAGAGTTTAGGGAGAGGAGTTGGTAAGTATCTCAATGTAGCAGCAATCAGGTTGAGATCAAGATGCCTGGACAGGCTCATGGCCTTTCAGGGTAAGTGGGAGACTGGAAATGTGGGTAGGACAGGGCAGCATTCTTCAGGAAAGGATTTAAGCTAGGGGAACAAGGTGTTAAAACAGCTCATGAATTTTGTCATAGGGATGGAAGACAGTGGGGAAAGCAGGTGAGTTGTCCAGGTTACACTGTCCATGACCTGAAACGTGATGCTGTTGCAATCTTCACAGCATGTCTCATGAAACAAGTCTGAGGGCAGAAGAGCCCCTTCTCAGTAATGGAGACGACCCTGCCGCTGCCGCTGCTCTGTCCCCTCCACTACATGGCGAAGGGTGGAGGAAATTCCCAGGAGCACGTGGCCTAGGCCTTGCAGCAATGAGGATATCCAACGAAGGAGCTCCCTGAAGAACAAGGACAAGAGAAAATCAAATGATTAGGAAAACCTGAGTTGGCTCTTGAGCTGGGAGCTAGGGTATTTTCACAAGGGAGAGCTAACGGGATAAGAGAGTATAGGAGGGGGACTATAGCTCAGTGGTAGAGTGCTTGCCTTGCATGCGTGAGGCACTGGGTTTGATCCTCAGCACCACATAAAAATAAATAAGTAAATAAAGATATTGTATCCGTCTACAACTAAAAAAAAATTAAGGAAAAGAGTATAGGAGGGCTGGGATTGTAGCTCAGTGGTAGAGCGCTTGCCTCGCATGCATGAGGCCCTGGGTTCGATCCTCAGCACCACATACAAAGCAATAAAATAAAGACATTGTGTCCATCAACAACTAAAAAAATATATATGTTAAAAAAGAGTATAGGAGATAGAATTATGGGGACTATCCGAAGGTAGGAGATGGGGTAGTATGACATATTGATCTCTGACCTGAGTACTTTCTTGGGACCAACTCCTTGAAAGTCACAGCTCATGGAGTAGAACCCGTAGAATGTGGCTTTGACGTTCAGGCTGCCAAAGAGGTCTCGAGGATTTTGCTTGTATACATCAAAAGTAATGCGGGCAATATCTTTGCTGTGCTTTGGCTTCTCCCGGCCCAGGCCATATGACAGCACCCCACCCTGTAGGATATCCTCGTTAGTGCAGTGGACACTGACATCCCCATCCAGCACTGGGTCAGACCCCCCCTCTCTTGGGCTTCTGTCCACCATTCCTGGACAACTCCATAGCTCACCCTTTGCCACTGTCCCTAAATCAGGATTGGGCTAGAAAAGGAGCTTGGGAAAACTATAAAGGATTGGTGGCCTGAACAGTGTAAGTATGGGCCTCTTACCCTGGTGGGGCTCCAGCTCTGTCCCAACTCCAGCACCATTAGGCATGTGTCATCCTCCAGCATCTGAAAGAAGTCCTCACTCTCCACAGAGGTCCCATCTTCTTCTAATACCAGTGTTAATGTTCCACGCAGCAGCAGAGTCTCTAGTGCCTATTCAAGGGCAAGAAGCAGTAGGGGCAGATGTTATGCCATGCCCCTCCCCTCTCTAGCTGCCCAGCATCGATCTGCTGTCCCTGACACTGGTCAATATCCCGTCTATTTCCTGGCACTTTGCCATCTCTGGTAACGGCAGCAGCTCTCAATGTAGTTCAGTTGTTGGGGACCCTCACTAGGAACTTACTTTTTTCCTTTTTTAAAATTTTTATGGTGTTGAGGGTCCAGGGTCTTTACACGCTAGGCAAGTGCTCTGCTTCTATACTGAACCCTCAGTCCCCTTTTTTCCTTTTTGCTACTACCATGTCATTGCCACCACCTCCTGCTTCTCTCCCTCTAAGTCACTCCTCCCGGTTTAGAATAAAAAATTTAGCCAGGAGCTGGGCACAATAGCTAATGTTTGTTGTCCCAGCTATTCATGAGACTGAGGTGGGAGAATTGCTTGAGCCCAGTAGTCTGACAGCCTGGGCACAGAGCAAGACCTCAGCTCAAAAAATGTAGCTAGATTCTCTTGAAATCCATCTTTCTGTCTTGTCTACAAGGTCTCACCTCCCTTTTTCCCCAGTCTCAGTGTTTTCCACATTCATTTTCAGTAATAATGATGGCCTCATTATGTGCCAAGTATCTATGAGGACATTACATACTTTATTTTATTCCTTTCAACAACCCTAGGAAGCGGTTTATTATTACTCCCTTTGTATAGATGAAGAAGCAGGTTTTGATTCGATAGGTCAAATAACCTCCCAAGGTTTGACAGCAAGGAAGTGGTAAAATCAGAATTTGAATGTTTTTTCATACATATTGCCATTTCATACTGACTTCTGAATTCCACCTTCTAGCTCTTCCTATATACTGCTTCCCCTATTCCCAAAAAAAGCCCACAACTTGGAAAAAAACAAATTTACCCCAGGAGCTGGGACTGTGGCTCAGTGGTAGAGCGCTTGCCTCGCATGTATGAGGCACTAGGTTTAATCCTCAGCACCACATATAAATAATAAATGAATAAAATAAAGATCCATCAACAACTAAAAAAAATATTAAAAAACAAACAAATTTTATGCCAATTCAACAGATGTTATTTGGCTTACCCTTATACCCTCATTGACTTTTTTTTTTTTAATTTTTGTTTTTTTAGTTGTAGATGGACACAATGTCTTTATTTTATTGGTTTGTATGTGGTGCTGAGGATCGAACCCAGGGCCTCATGCATGCGAGGTAAGCGCTCTACTGCTGAGCTACAATCCCAGCCCCCCATTGACTTTTTAACCCTCAGAGGGGGAGCTATGTGATCTTAGCCCTTTCTGCTCTGTCATCTCAAGTTGTCACTATTGAGTCCCTTGGTTGCCCCTGCTATAGGAACCCAAGAACCTGGCTCACTCACCTTATCTAGAAGTTCCTGCCGGGTGGCAGCTGTCAGACCTTTCCGAATTGTCCGCTTGTGATCACAGATACGGAAAGGTCGCTGAGGCAGTGGAGCTGAGGTCCACACCCTACGGCCAAGCTCGGAACTCATATTGGATACAACCCTGGTAGTTGGGAAGAAGGGGGAAGGGGATTGTGATGACTGAAGAGACAAAGAGGGAAGGTCCTAGGTTTGCAGATCAGCAAAAGGAGAGGCATTGGAGTGCGGGTTAGGTCCAGTAGTTTAGGAACTGGACAAATCTGTAAAGTAGGGGGCAGGAGAGGAAGTGAATCTCCTAGGGGCTGAGTGCAGTTTTGTTCCTCGCCTGCCTATATTCCCAGAGTTAGAGGGTGGAGAGGAGAGTTAGGAATCACCTGAGCAGGCCATTGGGGTTCAAGGACGAGAGGTACTCCATGGTAGAGGGAAGTAGGAGGGTTGCCTTCTTGGAACTACTGGACTGGACGCTGCAGTTTGGTGCTGGGGCTGAAGTGATGTTTTCTTTTACAAAGCTGGGCTATCAGTCCTGACGAGGTGGGAAATGAGTCAAGCTCAGACTCTGGCCCCCCTGCCTGGCCAGTACAAAGGACAAAGTCCAAGGGGAGAGAAGGAGGAGGGGCCTAGATAAGGTGATAGAAGTTGGACTGCCCAGCAAAAGGCTCATAGGTATACGTGTGCAGGTGTCCATGTGTGTGCATGTGTGTGCGGTGAGGGCACGTGTTGTGAGGGTAAAAAGGATGGATCGTGACCTTTGGTGTTTTTATTTCTGTGGAGGGAATATCTTTTTTCTTTTTCCTTTTTTGGTACTGGGGATTGAATTCAGGGGCACTTGACCACTGAGCCACATCTCCAGCCCTATTTTGTATTTCATGTAGAGACAGGGTCTCTCTGAGTTGCTTAGCGCCTCGCCATTGCTGAGTCTGGCTTTGAACTCGCAATTCTCCTGTCTCAGCCTCCCTAAGTGCTGGGATGTGGAGGGAATTTCTAGGAACAGTTTCTGGCTCCCAGCTGCTGAGAAGCTGCATTATATATGAGCTGTACTCTTCTGTGCTACCACCTACCAGAAAAGCCATAGGCTGCAGCTTCCTATAAAGATAAGGCAGAGGATGGGGAAATGGGGTGGGGAACAGGCTTGGGCGAGGCTTGGAGAAAATGAGAGGTGAGACATGTCTAGAAGTGGTGTGAGGAAAGGATGGAACCTGATCCATGGATCCAGGATCACCAGATCCTGTCTGGGACCCTGGTCTTCCTGTTGACCTGCTCCTTCCTTGGTTGGAGGGGGCTGGCCAACATTTCCTTGGCTCATTCTCCAGGACTGCTGCTTCAGTAACATTGTAGTAGTGACCTTTGTTCTCACCTTTTTCCTTTTACCAAGTAATGGGCATGAAGGAGATGTGAGTGGGGCAGGCGGTGTCCTTTGATGACACCCATACTTCAGCTTTTTTTTTTTAATTAAAAAAACTTTTTTAGTTGTCGATGGACCTTTATTTTATTTATTTATATGTGGTGCTGAGAATCAAACCAAGTGCCTCACACATGCTAGGCAAGCATTGTACCACTGAGCTACAACCTCAGCCCTGTACTTCAGCTTTTTACATCTCTGATTTCAGTTGCAGTGTGATGGACATTGAATGGAAGCTTAGACTCACAGTAAACACCTCAAGTGAGCACAATTCCTCCTTTCTTGCTTCAAAGGAACTTATATGATCCCTCAGATCCCCGGATTTTTTTTTTGTCCTGAGATACATGGAGTTCCTTCACTGCCCAGTGACCCAGCCAGCTGCATTTCTTACACAGGCTTGAAGTTTTGAACTTTCTTAGACACTGATAAAGGTGTTTAGGTTGTTGCCCAAAACACTGAAAGAAACTAGCCTCAGCCCTGAACCAAATTCCTTAAACCCTCTCATGAACTCTGTACCCTGATGCCTTTACTTCCAGGGGTAGGTGGAACATCTTTTCCTCTCCCTGTCATAAAGATACATTGCAGCCTGCTCTGTAAATACTTGGGACTGATCACCCTGGAATTGAGTGCGATCAACTGGTCCCATGTTGGGATGATTTGGAATACCCTGTGGGAATTCTCTTGCCACTTTTGGGGGTACTTCAGCTGTGAGTTTGGCCCAGATGGAAGAATCCTTGTCAGAAGCTGTGTCAGCTTACCCACACCCTTATAAGCCCAGGGGCACTTACATTAATGCTTGGCATTACTTGGCATTAATGCTTCAGGAAAATCCTCAAAACAGTGGACACACCTCAGTGTTGTGTTCTGAGTATTCTGTACACTTCTCAGAGGTGCCCAGTGTCTACCAAAGGAATGTAATGCCATGCTCTTACTGGGTTTCCTCTTTCCTATCTATTTTGCGGGGGTGCTGGGGATTGAACCCAGGGGTGCTTTACCACTGATCCACATCCCCAGCTCTTTTTATTTTTTATTTTGAGACAGGGTTTCAACTTAGCTTCAACAGTTAAGTTGCTGAGGCTGGCCTCAAACTTGTAAACCTCCTGCCTTGGCCTCCTTAGTCATTGGGATCACAGGCATGTGCCATCACACCCAGCTTCTCTATTTTATCCTGCTTCCTCCCCCCTGCTTCCTGAGTCAACCTCCCAAATACAGGATTACCTCTATCCATGCCCTTATCTCAGGCTCTGCTGTTGAGGAACTCAAATTAAGACAGTACTTTTGGTATCCTTGTTCCCAGGGAACTCCAGTTTTGGCTGTTGACTGGGCAGAGGACTTTACCCCTCCCTCCACTCTGTTGATCTGCCAGGCCCTGCTGTTCCCCTGCTCCCTGCCAGTCTCTTCATTTCCAATCTTTGCCTGACCTCTCCAAGCAGAGGACTTATTTTCAATGTTTCTTTTTTTTTTTAATTTTTTTTAGTTGTAGATGGACACAATATCTTTATTTATTTTTATGTGGTGCTGAGGATCGAACCCAGTGCCTCACCCATGCAAGGCAAACACTCTACCACTGAGCTACAATCCCAGCCCTCAATATGTTTCTACCACTGCACAATTTCCTTTCTTGCATCCTAGTGAAGCCTGTAGGGTGATCTCATGATTGTGAATTAGGATTCTCCGGCTAGGTTATAAGTCCCTTGTGTTAGTCAGCTTTTCATCATTGTAACTAAAGTACCTGACAAGAGCAACTTAGAGAAGGAAAAGTTTATTTTGGTTCACAGTTTCAGAGGTCTCAGTCCATAATCAGCTGCCTCCATTGCTCTGGGCCTGAAGTAAGGCAAAACATCATGGTTTTGATGGAAGCCGGGCGCGGTGGCGCAAGCCTATAATCCCAGCACTTAGGGAGGCTGAGACAGGAGAATTGCGAGTTCAAAGCCAGCCTCAGCAATGGAGAGGCGCTAAGCAACTCAGTGAGACCCTGTCTCTACATAAAACATTAAAATAGGGCTGGGGATGTGTCTCAGTGGTCGAGTGCCCCTGAATTCAATCTCCAGTACCAAAAAAAAAAAAAAAAGGGCTTGATGGAGGAAAGCCATGCAACCCGTGAGAGCCAGCCAGAAAGGAGGGGCGAAAGAGAGAGAAGAGGGGGAGAAAGAAGAGGGGATGGAAGGGGAGGAGAAGCCAAGGCCATGTCCCAAGTGACCTACTTCCTCCAACTATGTCTAACTGCCCAGTAGTCCATTCAGCTATCAATGGATTAATCCGGAAGATAGATTTATATAAGGTCAGAACCCTAGTCATTGCTTAAAATTCCACCGCTAGGGCTGGGGCTGTAGCTCAGTGGTAGAGCGCTTGCCCAGCATGTGTGAGGCACTGGGTTCGATCCTCAGCACCACATATAAATAATGAATGAATAAAATAAAGATCCATCAACAACTAAAAAATTAAAAAAAATTCCACCTCTAAATCTTGCTGTATTGGGGACCAGGCTTCCAATACATGAGCTTTTGGGGACATTCCAGATCTAAACCACAACACCCCTTAAACCTCCTTGCATTCCTATTTCCTCCTCTAAAGACCTACCATCATTCCTTCTACCAAAAAGTTGTCATTGACAACCCATTCAGAGTCCAGAGGGTGGCGAGAAACTGAATCAGGGCCCAAAGCAAGAGATAGTTGGGGGTAGGCTGGGAGCTGAGGAAAAAGGGGAATCAGCAGGGTTGGGCGACTGAAAATAGGCCAAAAGCTAGGAGAGTAAGTTGTGTGGGTCACCTGCTGAATGCATGCCAGGGAGACCAGGCAGCATAAGCACTGCAGAAGGTAGGCTGGAAAGATTGGGGGCAGAGATGAAGAAGGGACAAGAACAAAAGCAGGGCGCGGGGTTGAGTGTCAACTGAGTGCTCCTGCTCCCCTCTTCAGCCAGGACACCTTATCTACACCCCTTCCACTTCATCCTGTTTCCTAGAGAGGCAGGCTCCCACAGGCCTGGACCTGTTAGTGATGGGAAAGAATGGGGTGAGGGAGGGGCCCCAGGAAAAGGCCAGGATGAGCCTCATCTTGTCCCTCCCATTCTTGCCTCACCCTCTGCAAGTGTGGTAGACATTGGCACCTGATGCACTGCTACTCAGCTTTCAGTTTCCCCAGGCCTCTTGAAGGGCCCCCAACCTTCCTGCTCCTAGCAGGGTAAGTAGATCTGCCCATGCCCTTTTAATCTACACTGTCCACTTTTAAGGAATGGGGATGGGCAAATAATAAGGCAAGAGGGGTGGAGGTAGAAGTAGTGACAGCCTGAAGTTAGACTGGGGGCCTGGGGTACCACTGGGCTCTGGGAAGATGCCAAAGGTGGAGGCCATCTGACCTGAGCAGGAGATCTAGATTCTAAGAGGAGTGGTGTTTGAATTGGGGGCCAGGGTCCTCCATGTCAAGATTCCCAGAGAGAAGAGAGGCAGGCTGGAGGGAAGTGGAAGCAAGCACAGTTCCTTCTCACCTAGCATCAGAGGCAATGTTGACTTTTGCCCCATTTCTGAATGTCCTCTGTGGCCCCTTCCAGCTCCGCAGAAGAAGGATGTCAGTCTGCTACCGGCCCCCTGGGAATGAGACACTGCTGAGCTGGAAGGCCTCCCGGACCACAGGCACGGCCTTTCTATTGCTGGCGGCACTACTAGGGCTGCCTGGTAATGGCTTCGTAGTGTGGAGTCTAGCTGGCTGGCGGCCCACACGGGGGCGACCACTGGCGGCCACGCTAGTGCTGCACCTGGCGCTGGCCGATGGCTCGGTTCTGCTACTCACGCCGCTCTTTGTGGCCTTCCTGACAGGGCAGGCCTGGCCTCTGGGCCAGGCGGGCTGCAAGGCGGTGTACTACGTGTGCGCACTCAGCATGTACGCCAGCGTGCTGCTCACCGGCCTGCTCAGCCTGCAGCGTTGTCTCGCCGTCACCCGCCCCTTCCTGGCGCCCAGGCTACGCAGTCCGGCCCTGGCCCGCCGCCTGCTGCTGGCAGTCTGGCTGGCGGCCCTGTTGCTCGCTGTCCCTGCCGCTGTCTACCGCCACCTCTGGGGGGACCGCGTGTGCCAGCTGTGCCACCCATCGCCCGCCCATGCTGCTGCCCACCTCAGCCTGGAGACTCTGACTGCCTTCGTGCTTCCTTTCGGGCTGGTGCTTGGCTGTTACAGCGTGACGCTGGCGCGGCTGAGGGGCGCCCGCTGGGGCTCTGGGAAGCACGGGTCGCGGGTGGGCCGGCTGGTGAGCGCCATCGTGCTCGCCTTCGGCTTGCTCTGGGCTCCCTACCATGCGGTCAACCTACTGCAGGCGGTGGCAGCACTCGCTCCACCAGAAGGTGCCTTGGCGAGGCTCGGAGGCGCGGGCCAGGCAGCGCGAGCTGGAACTACAGCCTTGGCCTTCTTCAGCTCCAGCGTCAACCCTGTGCTCTACGTCTTCACTGCTGGAGATCTGGTGCCTCGGGCGGGTCCCCGGTTCCTCACGCGACTCTTCGAGGGCTCTGGAGAAGCCCGAGGGGGCAGCCGCTCTAGGGAGGGTACCATGGAACTTCGAACTATTCCCCGGCTACAAATAGTGGGGCAGGGAAAGGGCAATGGAGACCCAGGCGGTGGGATGGAGAAGGGCAGTCAGGAATGGGATCCGTGACTCCAAACCCTACAACCAGGTCTGCTTTTCCTTACCACTTTTCATCTCCCCTGGAACTCACCCCTCTGAGGCATTTGGGGACCCTTCTCTGACTAGTTTGGATCTGGCTATGTAGGATTATTATATATGTGGGGC
This sequence comes from Geosciurus inauris, assembly GCA_004024805.1. NCBI lineage: Eukaryota > Metazoa > Chordata > Mammalia > Rodentia > Sciuridae > Geosciurus > Geosciurus inauris. Next base: position 59,582 of record PVHX01003463.1, on the reverse strand, counting down.
AGGCCCAGATTCCTCCAAACGGAGGAATTGTTTGGGTAATGATGGCCCATATTAAAAAAATACTGTGTGCATTCAAGTTGGCATGTGCCCATGTGCCAGCATCGCTTGCTTACTTGTTGCCAGTGGCTTTATTGTGAAATACATTGGGAAGTCATTAGATGATGACTTAAGTGTGTTTCCTTTGGTGGTTTATCCTGAGTGAATTGTACTGAAGCCACCTAATTCTCAGCTGGACTAGACCAGGCCAGGGCTGGACAGTACCAGTCTTCAGTGGTATCTTGTGATGCTTTCCTTAGCCCAGGGTGGTCTGGTTCCCCTAGGCCTATCCATAGAACTACCTGGCAAATGGAGAAAGAGGAAGAGAAGGTGTGGGAGTTTGGATGTGGGATGAGGATGATATCCATTCTTCGGACTCTGTTAAGAGTTGCCTGGGGGAAGAAACTGGCTCTGCAAGGAGAAAGTAAATCTGTGGGGTTTGAAAGGAACGTGTTCCTGCCTGACTTGTTGGTACAATGGGAGAGAGGCACACCGGTGGGCAATGGTGTAGGGGCCTGAGAATCTGAAACTTATATCCCTCTCTGACCATCTAACACCACCCCCAAAGCCACTTGACTTGAAAAGGAGCTCAGGAGCCTGTTCTTGTTTCACCAGGGAATGTTTGGAAGTTAAGGGGTTATGGGAAATGACAGGAATATTTGGAAAACAGGAAGAATTTTTTCAGGGAGGCAGCCTTTCCTCTCCTCTCCTCTCCTCTTCTTCCCCTCTTCACTCTCTCTCTGTTAAATTTTACCTCCTCCCAATACTGCTAGCTATTCCTAATCCCTCCTTCAATATTTCTCAACCCTATCTTTTGGAATCTCTCAATTGCTGGGTCTAAAAACTGTTTTGGATCTTGACACTTTTGATTTTGGGAGAGTAGCAGGGGATTCTTTTACAAGGAATATCCATGAGTACATCCCAGTTGGTCCAGAACTTTCACAGGTTAGAACTGTAAATCCCTTATCCCAGCCCTGTCAGCTCCTAGCAAACTGAAATCGTTGGTCACCTGAGTGGTCATCAAGCCAGGCTCTGTTTTAGTGACTGTTCAAATCTTCCAGGCAGAGGTCAAGACAGCAAAAGAAATCCAGTCCCCAGGGTCATGCCAACGCCACCAAAACTAATATTGGAATGAACTAGGGTGACAGGGAGTGTGTTCAGAGTGCCTAATCTTTGGTGAGGTAAGAAAGATTTTCAAGAAAGACAGGGTGGGGAGTAGCTTGAGAGGGGAGGCAAAGACAACCCTGTTTCTGTCTGAAGGGGCTTCTGGTTGACCCTGGAGCTCTAAGCCAAGAGCTTCTTTCTCCAAACACAGGCTTCTTCCTGTCCTAAGGTACTAGGGCAGAGGTTCCCTAACTTCCTGTTACATGTTCCCCATCTCACACACCCAGTGTGGTCAAAGAGCCCTTCCTCAACTCTACCTTCAGTTCTTGCTGTGGTTTCAGCCCATTTCTTTTCATCATATCCTTTGCCTGACAGTTACTGGGTCAACTCTGCTCTGGCTTTTTTCAACACAGAGCAAATTGGAGCACTGTGAGGTATCAGAGACCTTAATGACCATCATTACACCTTGCAACTTTCTTGAGAAGTGACAGGGTTGAAACAGAAGCAGGAAGGTATTCTTAGTTTTTGTGTTCTACATGAAATTTCATGGAGAGAAGACATCCTTCCATCCAGGAAAAAGAAGCAGTGATATTTTGAGGGCTCCTTCTCTTTCCTATTCCTGGATTCCTCTCCTGGTACAGCTGGCATGAGGCATTACTTGTCCCTGTGCCCTCACTTCTGCTTCTCATCTGCTTCTCATGCTTCAGCCTCTACTTTGTCACAAGTGGAACTGGACCACCTAAGGCTGTGGGAATACAGGAAAGAAATGATGCTGATCTCCTTGCCCAGCCCCTCATTCTTAAAATCTAAACTTGGCAGGGTAGCCACATGGGCAAGCACAAGTGGTTGGGGGAAGGGGAAGAAATTAGCATTCTGTGTGATACCAAAAAGACCACTTAGACTAGTTTCTACCACAGAGAATGGAGAACTGTTCAACATGGAATGGAACCAATCCCCTTAAATGAAGGGAGGAATGGCAGGTGCTGGGAGATTGCCCTTTTCCCACAAGCAGGATCATGCCTCCAACTGAAGCCAGGAACAGGATGCCGCCCCCTTTGGCTTACCGACATGCTTTCTTTAAATCATGATGTCACCTAACTCACACCCAGATTCAGAATCTCATCACAGTTTCAACCTACACTTCCCATTAATCTAAAGGTCTACATTGTACACACATTTTTATGTGAAATATAAAGGAAAAAATTGGATACTGGCATTTTAGCCTTTCAGTCTGAGCCTGTTTCCCCTTTCCAGCTGCCTTCCCTCCTCCTATGATATAATTCATTACTTTGCTCAATTTTTCATTCTAGACATGCATCTTTTGACCACGCCCAAGCCAACTCATCCAGGCACCCCTATTTCCTCTCCCAGTACCCCTTCCTGGGCTCTGTTCATTTTGTTCCACCCCTCAGGAGTCCTCCTTCCAGCTAGGCTGCCCTGGAGCACAAAGACTATCCCCCTTCCTCCCAGTGAAGGGAGGGGTGGGGGTTTCAGCCCCACCCTCAGGAAGATGTGTCTTCCCCCTCCCTTGCTCCGTGGTACTTCCTCTCTGGTTGACTTAGCTGACAGCACTCACACCAGAGCTAGGCCCCCCGCACTGGGACAGATCCAGGATAAGCTATATCACCTTGGCTGGCCCTGGGATTGGCATCAACTTCCAGCTGTTTGGCAAAGCTTATAAGTAAGTATCCTAGAAATGGGGATGGCGGTGTGGGACCAGGTACAGCCATGAGAGAACATGCAAAGGAATCTCTAAAGAAAGCCTGACCAGTGTAAACAGAGTTGGGAGGATTTGTTCTCAAAACTTGCCCACTAACTCCTTCCCCATCCCTATTATTTCTGGTGAACCCCTGGATGTCTCTGGGGAGAGAGGGAGGGGATTGGAAGAAGTCAAAGGGACTGAGGAGCTAAGGTCCTGGCAGGGGACAAAGGTGCTAGCTAGCCTTTCAAAAAGTGCAGCACGGGTGAGGAAAATCTCCCAGTTTGATTCTAGGTTTCAGGAAAGGTGGCTGAAAAGAACTGAAAATGTTGTTACTGGGGATGGCTGTTTATTTTGTAATTGGGCCTTGTGAACAGGAAGGGGCCCCATGGCCCCGTTAGAAAACTAGTCTTTCTATTCAACCAGATTCCCTTGAGATAGGTCAGTTGGTGGTGATGGGGCACTACATTTCAGAGGTGCTTCTGATGATGCTGATCTTGGAGACAGATCAGAGTTTTCAGGCTACGTATGTCCAGGGAGTCAGGAAACCCTTGGCTTCCTACCCTTATGAGTGTCCACCCTTACTTCCAGGTCATTGTGATGGCCACCAACACTACATCTCCTGCAGCATCCTCCTCACGAGGTGTCATGTTCATATCTCTGTTGGCTATCATCCTACTGTCAGTGGCGCTGGCTGTGGGGCTTCCTGGCAACAGCTTTGTGGTGTGGAGCATCCTGAAAAGGATGCACAAGCGCTCTGTCACTGCCCTGCTGGTGTTGAACCTGGCCTTGGCTGACATGGCCGTGATGCTCACCGCTCCCTTTTTCCTGCACTCCCTGGCTCAAGGCACCTGGAGTTTCAAATTGGCCGGCTGCCGCCTGTGCCACTATGTCTGCGGAGTCAGCATGTATGCTAGCGTGCTGTTTATTACAGTTATGAGCCTGGACCGGTCACTGGCAGTGGCCCGTCCCTTTATGTCCCAGAAGCTGCGCACCAAAGCGATTGTCCGCCCGGTGTTGGCAGCTATCTGGGTGGTGTCTTTTTTGCTGGCCACGCCAGTTCTTGCATACCGCACGGTGAGTTTGGGTTGGAGCAACAGGAGCCTGATATGCCACGCAAAGTACCCTAACGAAGGGCACAGGGCCTTCCATCTGCTCTTCGAGGCTTTCACCGGCTTCCTGCTGCCCTTTCTGGCCGTGGTGGTCAGCTACGCCGACATCGCGCGCAGGCTGCAGGCGCGGCGCTTCCGCCGCAGCCGCCGCACGGGCCGCTTGGTGGCACTCATCATCCTGGCCTTCGCTGCTTTCTGGCTGCCCTACCACGTGGTGAACCTGGCCGAGGCTGGCCGCGCGTTGGCCGGCCTGCGCGCGGGGTCAGGGCCCGCTGGGCAGCGGCTGCAGCTGGCCCGCAACGTGCTCATCGCACTCGCTTTCCTGAGCAGCAGCGTGAACCCGGTGCTATATGCGTGCGCCGGCGGCGGCCTGCTGCGCTCAGCCGGCTTGGGCTTCGTCGCAAAGCTGCTGGAGGGCACCGGTTCTGAGTTGTCCAGCACACGCCGCGGCGGCACCCTGGGCCAGACCATAAAGGGAGCCATTCCCTCTCCGGAGCCTGGGCCCGCCGAGAGCATCACGGCCTCCTCCGAGCCTCTCCAGTGAAGCGAACTAAATGAGGTCTGGTGGAAGGAAGCTCGCTTTCCTCTTCGGAGAACCCCCACGCTGGCCTGACCCAGTTCTGTACCTGGGGAGAAGAACCCGCGCGGGAAACGGGGTGGGGGTGGAGCAGAAAAAAAGGGAGGGGTGGGGCAAGTCAGGGCAGAATGGGAGAGTATTCTCTGGCCCGGTTCCTGCAGGAAGCCTTACAATTAAAACTCAAGTCTGAAATCTGGTCAACCCTGTGAGTGGGGGCGTGTGTGTTATGGGGTGGAGGGGTGTCGAGGGCACCCTGGTGGGATTCCTCTCAATTGTTGAGAGTCACGTTCTTTAGTTCCCCGTGATTTTACAGTTTTGGAAAGGGAACAAAAGGAGATTTTGAGGTAGGTGATCTGCAGATCCCACTTTAAACAGCGTCCACAGACTCCTAAAGGAGATTGTCAAAAAAGACCACCCATGTAGGCTTCTTACTGCAGACTTATGATTTAAGTCTGAGATAATGTGCTGCTGTGAAACATCTTCCCTGAAGCCCAGGGTAAGTGTCCTTGTTAACGCAAGTCCAACTTCCTGCCAGGAATCTTTATCCTCTCAGCAGATGGTGTAGGGGATTACCTTCCTTTCGTCCATTTCCCAAGGAAGTCTCACTTGAGACAAAAGTCATCATATCTTGTCCTCTAGAATTCTGCACATCAGCATCTGCCAGCCCCACAATACACCCTGGTACAATGTGAGCCTGAGGACCTTCTGTGGCTATGGTCACCCACAGGAAACAAAGACTCTCCTAAGTGAGGTGAGAGGGATGAGCCATTACTTCATAGGGGTGACTGCTGTCTTGGAGCACATTTGGTCCAGCTTTGTTCTGATGACATTTTAGGATGATGACAACAGCAGTGGCAGTGCTGTGTTCTTTGGATCCTCCCCATTTAAAAAAAAAAAAATGTGAGCCCATGACAGAGAGAGAAAGAGCAAAACCAAAAGTTCAATGTGCAGCATCTGTAATCGATGCAGGGTATCTCTTATGGGCTTCAAAATATGAGCAGGTAGCCGGGCGCGGTGGCTCACGCTTGTAAATCCAGCACTTAGGAAGGCTGAGGCAGGAGAATCGCGAGTTCAAAGCCATCCTCAGCAATGGCGAGGCGCTAAGCAACTCAGTGAGACCCTGTCTCTACATAAAACACAAAATAGGGCTGGGGATGTGGCTCAGTGGTCGAGTACCCCTGAGTTCAATCCCCAGTACCAAAAAAAAAAAAAAATATGAGCAGGTGAGAATGACACTTTGACCTAAGTCACATGTACTATATCAGCATTTGCATAGAAGGATGCAGAAGCAAGCAAGACAGGCATCTGATGGACCTGAGAACAGGAGAACCCCTAAATTGTCTACAGGTCTTTACTAGAAAGCATGGTGGGACAATTTGAGAACAGCAGCTAAAACTGGAAGGGAACTAATAGATTATTTTGTAGGCCTCTTGCCCATTCTGCATTTATGTTAAATGAATAAAAGTTCAATGACATTTTCCTGGAAATTCCTTCTGGTATTTGTGAGTAGGAGCAGGAAAGGACATACCTTTGTTTTGAATTATGTGCCTAAAATTCTTTAAGTTTCCAGGTACACAAAATATTGGTATCAGATTAGTATGTAGGCAGAGAGGCCAAGGCAGTCCTCTCCTGAGCTAGTAAAAAAAATTACTCCCTTTCCATTTGCTCAGGTGCATGTGCACACACGTATACATACTCAGTTTAACTTAGGAAGAAACTGAGGGGTGATTCCCAGCTACATCAAAAACTTCTGATATCAGTTGGCTTCAGACATCTCAGAGTCTTTTTTTAAAAAATATTTTTTTAGTTGTCAAAGGACTTTTATTTTATGTATTTATATGTGGTGCTGAGAATTCAACCCAGTGCCCTACACATGCTAGACAAACATTCTACCACTGAGCTACAACCCCAGTCCTTTTTATTGAGGATCTTAGAGGGGACGAGGGTCTCAGCCCAGGGTAGCTGAAGGAGGTCCAGTTCGTGTCAAGTCTGTGTTTAGGAAGTAGGTGCAGAGCTGCCCTTTGCCTTTGACCTTGATGACCCCCCGGCTGTAGCATGTATAGCCCAGGGATTGCAGCGCCCGGGCTGTCTCTTCAGTCACCTGCAATTGGAGGGGGGCATGAGGGAGTACGTGAGCATGCTTATCCTTATCTCCTTCTCCATACGCCTCCAATATGGCTCCACTCACATATGCCTCCACTCACTTGGATTTTTCCAAGGACTCCTGTACTCTCCATGCGGCTGGCCACATTCACTGTGTTGCCCCAGATGTCATATTGTGGCTTCTGAGCTCCAATCACTCCTGCTACTACTGGTCCATGGTTTAATCCTGACAAGGAATATGGTAGAGAGAGACCCTGATGAGGGGAGCTTTGAAGAGGAAGAAGAGAAGAGGAAGCTAAAGGAACTGGGGAAAGGAAGAACCTGAGGGGCTTTAAAGGAGAGGAGAGGTCAACGGGGCTGGAGGATTCAGTCTGAGGGAAAGGAGAGGGCAAGCCTTTTATCTCCTGACTCAGCAACTTTATGCCTCATCCACAGGAGTGAGTCTGAAGAGGGGGTCCAGGGATGAGCTGCAGTGCAGCTAACAAAGGACTTGGAGTGGGAAGAGCTTGGGAAGAGGGGGGGCTCTCACCCACACGTAGGCGGAAGTTGTTGAATGAATGCTTGTTGATGATGTCCAGCTTAGACCCCAGGGCCACTGCAAATTCCACCATGGTGCCAAGGTGGCTACAGCTTCGTTCAGCATCCTGGCAATGGGCCCACCCACCAGGATGGGCCAATGAGGGCACAGGAACATAAGTACCACTCATGGAACCACCAATGAGAACCCAGAGAAGGATTGGCAAATAAGGAAGGGTTGTTGTACCTGTTGTGCCTCTTGTCCAGAAGTGGCATTTAAGCCTGTGGCTGCCATGTAGGTGCTGCCAATAGTTTTGATCTTCTCCACCCCACTGAACTTGGGCTTGGAGAGCAGCTGTACAGAGAGAAGGCCTTGTCCCTAGTCTCTCTTGCTTTCTCCCTCCCCTCTCCCAGAAGCTCAGCCTCAGGCCTTTGGAGGCTAAAGAACCAGGCTGTAGAGTAGGGGATGGTGGCAGGAAGAAGAGAGTTGATAGCCAGAAATTTGCTGGAGAGGGTAGATATGTGGCATCAGAGGAAGAGAGGGGGTGCTGCGGGTGGTGGATAGAATTGGCCTCATGGGCAAGAGAGTAAAGTAGAAGGAGGGATTAGTGGAAATTCCAGAACCCAAGACACAGGGCCTAGGGGAGCTTTGGAGTTGTCACCTCATCAAAATCAGCAATTATTTCATTGAGTAGCCGCAGACACTCTAGCCCTTCGTGGTTGATGTTGGATTCTGAGTAAAACTCCTTGAAGTCCGGGACTGAGGCGAAGAGCACACAAACACACTCATAGGACTGGTGGTAGAGGTCCTGGAGGGGGCAGGAGGCTGAGGTGAGGGTTTTATATCATGTCCTTCCCCTTTCGGGGTCTGTATGGGGTCCTCCTCATTGTAGTCACACTCCTCCCTTTTTTTAGAAGCACTAGGAAGGAGGGAAAGGAGTGGGGCCATGTTACCCCGGGGATATGACTCAGAAGTCAAAGATTTGGTGTTTTCGTGATTCCAGGAAAGACAGAGATTTGAGGTCAAGATCACCTCATAGTTACATATATGAAGGGACTCACTTTTAGACTTAGGATCATGTCAGTGGGAATTATTTTTATATCCTATATTATTGCTAAAAGGTGTTAAGTCAGATAAATCAGCCTACAAAAATAGCCATAACCTGGAACACAAAATAAAGCATCAATACTGAGTGTGAGATAAAGGGAAATTAAGAGCAAAACGATAAAGATGGAATCAGATCTGAGGTTGGTTCACAAAAAGGGTGCCATGCAGTCCTTATTAATCCTAGATTCTGGTTCTAAGTTTTCTAACAGCCAATGTGAAGAATGAAACAGAATCGGTGTTCATAATAGAAGAAACCAGAAGTAGAATTACTTCTGATTTTGAGCTCAGAGAGTAGGTGGTAGGGACATAGTTCTGTGAAATAGCTCTTGGGCTTTTTCTTTCAACTTCTTCTAGTATAGGACAAGAGCATTTCCATAGCAAAGAGGGTCAGGTGATGGTAGCACAAAAAAGATGGTGCATATTTTTTGTGAATAACTTTCTGATGGTCTGATGGTAGCAAGATTTCTGAGTATCTAGAACAGCATCATCCAGTAGGAATTTCTGCCATGATATGCTGTCCAATGTGATGGCCATTAATCATATGTGGCTGTTAAGCACCTGACATGTAGCTAGTATAACTGAGGAACTGAACTTTTTTTTTTTTTTGGTACTGGGAATTGAACTCAGGGGTACTCCACCACTGAGCCACATCCCCAGCCCTATTTTCTGTTTGTTTTTTTTTAATATTTATTTTTTAGTTGTAGGTGACAGAATATCGTTATTTTATTTTTATGTGGTGCTGAGGATCGAACCCAGTGCCTCACACATGCTAGGCGAGCACGCTACCACTGTGCCATAATCCCAGCCCCCCTATTTTGTGTTTTATGTAGAGACAGGGTCTCACTGAGTTGCTTAATGCCTCACCATTACTAAGGCTGGCTTTGAACTCACGATTCTCCTGTCTCAGCCTCCCTAAGTGCTGGGATTACAGGCTTGAGGCTTGAGCCACTGCACCTGGCTTGAACTTTTAATTTTAATGAATTTAAATTTAAATTTGAAGGGTCATATATGGCTAATGGCTATCATATTAGAAACTAAGTCTAGAGAGATGGGTGAACTGTATCCTCCAGACAACTACCATCAACACTTGACTAAACTTCTGAAATGTGTGGAGTAGTTATCAGTTAGAAAAGACACTCCTCCCAAGTAAGAACTGGAAATGCAGGAATTCTGTCCTCACCAAACCCAGAGTTCAAAATCTTATGAAAATGGAGGCACCTCCCTGACAGGGATTGATGAATGTCTGTCTGATCCACTGTGGGGGAGTCCAGAGAGGATGAGACAAGGGCCCAGGCTTTCATCCAAACATACTTCCTATGGCATCTGGGGCTTAGGAGCCAGAAATAAGGAATTACCTCATTGCGCCGATTCTGACCAATGAACTGGGGGGCCACGTGTGCAGGGAGCACATTCTCCAAAAGCAGCCGGGTCAGGTTCTCCATTGTCTCTGTCTCTTCCCTCTCCTTTCTCAGCTTTTTCTTCCACAGAAAGTCCAGGCGGCAATAATACTCATTCTGGGGAGGGTCAGCAAGGGATCATGAGGCACAGTGCAGGGGGAGGCACAGTGCAGGGGAAGCCCCACTTCCTGAGTGTTCATATCCCCACTCCACAATGCCTAAAAGCATCCCTACCCCCAGCTTAGGGATAAGGCTAAAGATGCAACTCTCCTTGGAGAAAGTCTATTCTGAAAACTAGATTCAAACTAGGGTATGTGGAACTGGCAACAGATTTTTTCTTAAGCATGGCCTTTCCCAGATTTGGGGATGGGGGAAAATGGGTCAGATAACTTGAGGGCACTCCCTTTGGGACGTGAAGGAGCAAGAAAGCAAGCAGGAAGGGAAGCTTCACTTAGAAGCTTCCAATGAGCACACACCTTGGGCTTAACCCTGGAGGTGAAAGAGAACAACTCACCAACATGGGCACCCCAGACTCACCATTCACAGGCAGACTGGAGGGCTGAGCTGAATGACTTACCTGCCGAGCCAGGACAAGCAGGGTGAAGAAGAAGATGAAGAAGGAGATAGCTCCCATCAGTTTGGGTTCCTTCAGCACTCCAGGCCTGAGGAGGCCACAGATCAAGGGTGTCCTTTGCTTTGCTCCTTCCTGATGGCCATTCCTCTGTCCCTTCTCCCCTCACCCATGTAACCCTCAGCCCCCCTCTTCCTTTGCCCTGTGGGTGGTTCAGGTCAGTGAGGCCAGGACAGTTCTGCTGTGTCCTCTTTCACCCCCATCCCTGAGGGCCTGAGCACCTCTGTCCAGTGGCCATGCATACCTGGAGTCCATGGGCTCTAGATAAAGGCGGGCAACGAGGCAGTCAGACAGCCAGGCGTGGGAGTGCAGAAAGAGGGAGCAGGAGGCTGCCAGCCATAGCAGGAGCAGGAGCAGCTTCAATTCAAAGCTCATGTGCAGAAAGAGGGAGCAGGAGAGGAAACCCAGCACACAGCAGTGCATGAAGTACTGTGGGACCAGGCAAGGTGATCAGGAGTGGGCGTGTCCCATAGGACACCCAAGCATTCCTGTCCTATTCCTTCCAGGGCCTAGGTTGTATCGGGGGAACAGGAATGTCTTCCACACAGACACTGGGTATGACTTATGTCAGTTCCAATCCATAGGAAGGAGTGTATCTCAACTCTACAGGTAGGGTTGCTGAGGAAGGCTCTGGGGAGGGAGATGCAGGGCTGTGCGGAATACTCACTGGGACGCTGATGAGAGGCAGGGAACCAGGCAGTTCCCAGGAGAGGTTGAAAGTCATGGAGGATACATTGAGGGCCCAGAAAGGGCAGTCTGATGATGCTGGTAAGAAGAACTGCAGAAAGAGATGAGCAGCTGAGGGGGCGGGTAGCTCCTTGGGCACAATGATGGCTTTAGCTGAGTTTTGGCCAACCTGGGAATGAGTTAGGGCCAGACTCCCACAAAAAGCAGGTTCTGCTATTTCTGGTTGGGGAATGAACCTTGGCCTGGGTCCTCACTGAGGGGAGGTAGTGGAGGAGGGTGTCCTGAGTACTAATCTGCCATGGATGCACCTTTTCAGCTCTTCCCAGTTGCTTAACCTCTCTGGGCCTTAGCTTCCTTTTTTGTAACTTGGCTGGGGGATAATTTCCTGGTGCATTTCCGGGATAGAATTCTAGGAACTGTTATAAGTTCTGTAAAAGTCAGCCAAGTAAACAAAGTTATAAATATCTGCCCACATAGGAAAAAGATAGGAAAGATGTCAATCAATGTGTTATTAACAACGATTATGCCCAGATGATAGGTTGTGGGAGAATGTAATGTTTTTCTTTATATTTTTATAACATTTTCCCTTGGTCTTAGTCCAGCTGTCCTCCCCGATCCAGGGATCCCCTTTCAGTCCCCGAAGGTGGTGGATAGGGCCTCCTTTGCCCTCACCAGGCTAGCGATGGCCGTGGTAAAGACCAGCAGGATAGTAGCAGTGCCCAGGGCTACTCGCAGTCCAGGCCGTGTGGCCACCAGGTTAGACAGTGCAGGTAGCCAATGCAGCATCTTGGGGCCTTTCTGGACACACCTCTGTGGAGGGAGCACAGGTGTCTTAACCACTGGGCTGGGTTCCATTCTTTAAGCCAGGTCATGTCATGGCTCAGCTTGCCCCTTCCACCCCCATGTCCACCTTACCGTCAGGTACTCTGAGAAGCAGATGAAGAGGAGGAGAAGGTAGAGGAGGAAGGTGATGCTATAGGTGATGGTCAGAGCTGGGGGCCTATGGGAAAAGAAGAGGGAGGCCTTGAAGTGCCAGAATAGATAGGTTCTCTGTGCTGTGTGGGTGCTCTGGCAACCAATTGGGAGGTGGCAGGGGGAGGTGGGTTAGAGGTGCTCCTGGGGATCTAGTTTAGTTGATATGGTCCAGGCTGATAAAGGACATTATGCTCTGATGTTTTGAGAAAGCTGAAGGGTCTAGGCCAGGGTTTGGGTGGAACAGGAACCAATAAGGTGGGGACAACATTGAATGGGGGTGCTCACAAGAGTGGCTGAAACTGTATCAGTCCGATCTCTGGGCCAAAGCTCTTTAACCTGGCTGAGTGTGTGTGTGCACATGTGTGTGCACACATGCACACAGTGTGAGTGCTAGGGATTAAACCCAGGGCCTGTACATGCTAGGCAAGTGCTCTCATTGAGTGACATCCCTAGCCCTTTTAAAGAAATGTATTTTGAGACAGTTTCTCACTAAGGTGCCCAGGCTGACCTTGAACTTGCAGTCCTTTTTCTTCAGCCTCCTAAATAGCTGATATTAGAGATATGTACCACTGCTTCCGACTCTGGTGAGTTTTGAACAAGACCTTACCCCTTATAGCAGAGGACTAGGAATAAGGGCGTTGCTTTCTAAACTTGTTCATTTGCTGTGAGATTTGGGCTTATCAATGGGAATACAACTGCTTTCACGGGGATGTTGTTAGCGCCCAAAGAGGCGAGTAGGTGAAAGTGTTTGGGTTCATAACATTTAGATGAGGGCTGTGGTTGTCCCTGGTTCTTCAGAACACATTTCCTTAGTAAGTACCTGAAGCTAAAGGGAAGGGAGTGAAGGAAGAACATGTGGGTCAGGGGTCAGGAAGAGCAAGGGGATCGGTCAGTGTATGAAAGCCAGGGCCTCCCTTGCCTGGTGCTCTCTCACCTGTTTGTCACCAGCATTTGGATGATGAAGTTGGACAGGAAAACCAAGAAAGTGCAGGCTACATAGTATTTGAAGGCAGGAAGAGCAGACAACCGATACTGCAAGGGAAGGGGTAGGTGGGGACAGGGGATTGATAGTGGCCTACCACCTTGAAGGCAAATAGGTTCCCCAGCCCCATCACTCTACCCTCCAGTTCAGTTCCATGTAGCCCCTACCGGTTTTAAAGGAACTGTGTCCATCCCTCCTACCACCACCCAATAATCCAATCTACAGGATGATTTTCCTTTATGAGAAAGGCAAAAGTCCTCATCTCCACCTGAGGGGAGGAGAGATCCAAGGCCTGACTCCTCTGAAGAACCAAGGAAATAAAGTTGGGAAATCCTTTGGTGCCCCTTTTCCCAGCCCACCTGTTTCTCCATCTCCTTATCTCGGAAGTACAGTGTCAGCAGGTTGAAGTCCTTTGATTGTTTCCACTGTCTGGTGGGAGGCAGGGCAGGGGGCAGTAAGTACCAGAGAAGACCAGGCAGGGCAGGGCACAGCAGGGCAAGGGAGACAGCAGGAGGATGTGGTCAGGTAGGTCTTTCCTCTAGGACAATTCCTCACTTCCCTCCAGGCCCTGGGGAACATCACCCCTCCTCCACCATATGACCTCCAGGCCTGCAGCCCACCCAGTCCTCTTTGCTTTCCATACTTCTGGGAGTTGAGCTGTTCGATGACCTGGAAGAACTTGGCATCCCCAGTGTCCAGCTCATCATCTAGTCCCCGGAGGGTTCGGCTCCTGCACAGTGACAAACAAGCCTATCACCATGGAGACTCTCAAAAGTATATGACCAAAAACAGCAGTCCCTCTGCCCCCTCAGGGAGGATGGAGATAGGTCACCCAGACAGTGGTGTCAGAGAGGTTCAGGTCTCCTTACCGGTCCAGGCTCCACTGGGGGCTGAAAGAAGCCAGGGCCTTCCCCTGTCGGGAGAACATGGGGGAGCGTCACCTCCACAGTGAGGGAGATCATGAACTGCGCTGTATGTTCCGTGCATGTACTTGACCTTGGGCATTTGATCTGCTTTTTCCGCCTGCTTCTAATGATTTTTCTCTCTTCCCCACCAAATCCCTTCTGCCCTGAAGAAATAGTTCAAACTGTTTACTCTTTAAAGTTTACTCTTTAAAGTTTCCTACGGGCATGGTGGCGCATGCCTGTAATCTCAGCACTTTGATAGGCTGAGACAGGAGAATTGCGAGTTCAAAGCCAGCCTCAGCAAAGGCGAGGTGCTAAGCAACTCAGTGAGACGCTGTCTCTACATAAAACACAAAAATAGGGCTGGGGATGTGGCTCAGTGGTTGAGTACCCCTGAGTTCAATCCTTGGTACCAAAAAATAAAATAAAATAAAACAAAGTTTCTTCCTGACTAGAGACCCCCAGGGTCTTATACTCTTTACTTCCTCATAGTTTCCATAACTTAACTCCGGCAATCCTTTATCTACTATGTTCATGTTGATTCTGTTTTACCTCTTCTAAAGACTGCACAAATTCAGAGGCAGGGACTTTCCCATCGCCTTTGGATGCCAAAAGAGTAAAAAAAAAAAACTTTGTTAATTTAAATTGAAGTGACAGTGCAGGATATTCTGACCCTCTCTGACCTTTTGTGAGATCAGTCAGGCTGAGGTGAGAAGTGGTGGGCGTGAATAACAAGGAATGAAGAAGAGAAGAGAAGAGGAAAGGAAATCAACCAGATTATAGCCATTTTCTTCTTCACCGAAAGTGTATGCAGAAACAGGAAAATGAGCAGGCAAAGCAACTGCTCAGGGAGGGTGTGAAGTTCAGTAGGCCACAGTCCATTCAAACAGTATAGTGACCATTCCTTCCTGTTCCCTTGGTTCATGTGAAGGAAGTAGGGTCACAGGGTTACATCTTCCCCCAAACCAAAACATGGTATATGGGATGGTGGGCGGGGGAGGGAATATGGAGAGGAAGTGGTAGGTTCTAGACATGGGTCCATCTATGCACTATACCTGCACCTCTTTTCAAACTACCTACCTATCCTCCAATATCTGTAAGTTATTTAAAGGCAGGAAAAACATTTGTTTTCATCTGCTCAAGAATTAGCCTAGTGCCTGTTACAGTAGGTGCTCAAAAAATATGGAGGGGGCCTTAGGGTATAGCTCAGTGGTGGAATACTTATTTAGCATGCATGAAGCCCTGGCTCCATCCTCAATGCCCCCAGTACTTCCCCTCAACACACACAAATTGGAGGGAATACAAAGATGAATGGTACATACAAACACTGCTCCACAGAAAATCAACCAGATTTTCACCTTGTTTAAGAGTATGCTGATGACTCTCAGAACTTTGTGTGTGTGTGTGTGTGTGTGTGTGTGTGTGTGTGTGTGTGTGTGAGAGAGAGAGAGAGAGAGAGAGAGAGAGAGAGAGAGAGAAATCCTGTAATCCTAGAAGCTCAGGAAGAAAGAGAAAGAGAAAGAGAGAGAGAGAGAGAGAGAGAGAGAGAGAGAGAGAGAGAGAAAGTACTAGATAGAGGTTGAACCCAGGAGGGCTCTATCACTGAGCTACATCCCCAGCCCTTTTTATCTTTTACTGCAAGACAGAGTCTCACTAAGTTCCCAGGTTGGCCTCAAACTTGCAATCCTCTTGCCTCAGCTTCCTGAGCTTCTAGGATTACAGGCATGTGCCTGGCAAGATTTCTAACATTTGGTGGAGTTCCTGGAACTTCAGAGGCTGAGAAATGGAATTCCTGGGCTAGTGAGGTCCTGCCTGAGGAGATACCCTTGAAGAGGGGTGCCTGCTCTTCCACTCTGATATATCCTAGTCTGTACGCCAGAGTGTGCAGGAGGTCTATCATGGGTTCTGGTGGGCACTTCTGCCACAGAAATTGCGCTCAAGGTGATCTTGCAGTACCTGGGCATGTGGCAAGCCCCACACAATTCTACTCCTACCCTGGAGATCTCATTCTGCAACAGTCAGTGGGGCCTTGGATTCTTCCTTCCTCTGCCTTCTGCTAGTTTAATCCTTTGACCTCTCCCTTTCCCCATGCTGAGACTAAGAATCAGGCCTCTCCTGAACCACTGCTGCCAGTGCTCCCTCACTTCCTAGCATTCATTGATCCTTAGCCTTCTTTCCTGCTGGATGGACGAGAAGGAGGAATGGAATACAGAAATGGTACTCTGAAGATATCCCATAAATGCAGTCAGGTCTATCCAACAGAGAAGATTCCAGGGACATCTGTAGAAAGTTGATGGGAATGCTGAACAGATTTGGGGAAGGCTAAGAAAGATGGGGGACAGCAGGCTGGGAGGACAGGGACTTTACCCTGGCGCATGCCTTTAGGAACATGACCTGGGTCCCTGTATAAGGGGGTTCTGACAGCTCATCATGGAGCATCAACCTCAAGAGCCAGCCTGCAGGGGAGACCCAGGCTCCTGCACCAGCATATATGGATCGTTGGTTACCTCCAGGTGCGACACATGGGGTCAGCCAGTGATTGGCCCTGCCCTAGCTCCACCTAGACAAGGGATGGGTGACTACCTATCCTTCCCACTCCCCTTCCTGCTCATGGTGACTTCCTGCTTCAAGGCCAAGTGTGATTTTCAATTCCACTTCATTTTATCCATGTACAAATTCCTGGGATTTGGGATAACAACCAGTTTGGCCCCATCTTGCCAATTCTAGTAGCATTGAAGAAGAGAGCGTGTAGTTGTAGGAATTGCATTAAGCAGTGACATTTCCTTCTGTAATGGGTGTGCAGCACTGGAATGAGACAGGAGGAAGCAGAGTATACTTCCTTTGTGGTATCAGGGCAAGGGGAGGTTGAGGAGCATTGGACATGTTGCATCTTCTTTCAGGTGAGCTCGAGGGCAGCAGTCTTTGCTCTTTCTATGGAAGGAAGTACAAGGACTGGCTGGACCAATGGCTGGAGCTACCAGACACTTCATGACCTTGGGATATCACAAATATTCAAGTGACTCACTGGTCGGGTGGTGGAGGATGCTGGGAGTGGGCCTTGAGGACAATGGAGGTTGTTGTGCTAGGGCTCATAATGGAAGTACACATACCGGGAGAGGGGTAGAGGTGGACACAGGACTCTCTACATGGCTCAGGTGGGCAAAAGGCTTGGCTGCACCCCAGGACTCCAGGTAGCGGGTCATCAGTAGTGATGGGCGCATCTTGTGGCCCTCCAGAGAGGACAGTAAGCCTCCTGCAGTTCCTTTCTCATCCTCCTCCTCAGCCTGGGGCACATGAAGACTGAGAATAAAGATCACAGACATTTACCCTTTTCTCCCCACTCCCCTTAGAGGCTTTTGTCCCTGTCCCTCACTAGGACCCAGGAACTCAATCCCTGGCATAGAAGAGATCAGGCCTATTGCCTGTAGGTGGTTAGCATGGTCCAGTCCATGAGGTTCAGACTGGTCTTTTACCCGAGGATCAATGACCAGGTATGTAGGTTCCCCTAGCTCCCTAAGGTATGGGTCTCGGGATTCCACAGCTGCATCCTCCACAGCATAAGCGCCTGCCAGCAGAGCCAGGGTAGCCCCTGTGATGTGCACTCGTCTGGAAGGAGAGGGTAGTAGGAGTCATCAAGGAGGGCTTCCAAACCTTCCATTTGTTTCAGAGATCATTCCTCCAAGGGTGACTTCAAGAAAGGCCCTGTGTTACAATGGGTGTCTCCCCATGTCCCAGGATCTCCCTGAGCCCCCACATGGGGGTTGTGTTCATCTTAAGAAACTATGAAAAATGTGGCAGCATTACTCTTGCTGTGGCTGCCTGAGGTCTCAGGTCTCACCCTGGTACACCACCAGCCTCCATGTGGTTGGCCAGCGTGACGTCATGGGACCAGACATCGTACTGCCACTTCTGCAGCCCGATGACTCCACAGAGCACACTGCCTGAGTGCACGCCCACACGCATGTTGATGTCCACACCAGTGGCTGCCCGCAGCTTCCTGTGCAGAGTGTGTGGTATAGTCTGAGTCCTGCCTTTAGCCCTGCCCATTCCACATCCCTCTTCCTCTCAAGGAGAACTCCACCACCCTGCCTGTCCCCTCCCACATCCATCCTTTGGTATTCCTCCTGCCCATCTGCCCATGCTGACCTGATGGCCCGGCACATGTCCAGCCCCATGCGCACGCAGTTGATGGCATGGTCTGGCAATGAGAGGGGCAGCCCAGAGACACAGTAGTAACAGTCCCCCAAGATCTTGATTCGCATGCATTCATGTTCCTGTTAGTGTGTGGGGGAGAGTGTATGGAGGAACCTGATTAGAGGCCAGAGGGGTCAGAGGGAGTTGGGAAAAGTGAGGAGCAAGTGTGGTATTCCTGAGAGCCTTCGAGGTTGGGAGTGCCTAGGTCATATCTAGGGATTCCCTTAATTGGATATGGGGCTGACTAAGGTATCCTGTATGGATTTTTTTTTTTTTAAGAAATACATGCCCCACCTGGTACTAGGAATTAAACCTGGGGCACATTCCCAAACCTTTTTAATTTTTAAATTTTACTTGATTTTTTTTGGTACCAGGGATTGAATTGAGTGGTGCTTAACCACTGACCAACATCCCTAGCCCTTTCTATTTCTTTTTTTTGTTTTAAATTTTGAAATAGGATCTTGCTAAGTTGCTTAGGGCTTCATTAAGTTGCTGAGATTGGCTTCGAACTTGCAGTCCTTCTGTTTCAGCCTCCCAAGTTGCTGAGATTATAGGCGTGTGCCACTGCACCTAGCTATTTTTTACATTTTTGACACAGAGTCTTGCTTAGTTGTCTAGGCTGGCCTCGAACTTGCCATCCTTCTGCCTCAGCCCCCCTGAGAAGCTGGGATTACTGGCATTGGCAATTTGACCTGTAAAGTGCAGAGATACCTATGCTGGAGCTTTAAGCATATTTGGGGGTGTTGTGGTTGGGACATCTGGAGAGATGTTGAGAGATCTCTTCAGGTTTGAGGTATATAGTGAGCAGCTTCAGACTAGGAATGTTTGAGAGGGTCTCCTAATTCCACTGGAGTATCTGGGGCTCTGAGATAGGACTGGGATCTTAGAAGACAGAAGCTTCCTTTGGAAGGGGCTCTTCAGAATGGGGTACTTGAGGATCTCTGGGTGGGGAAGAGGCCTCCTCTGACCTTGGCGATCTGGTCGAACTTGCCGAAGAGTTCATTGAGCATGAGCACTAGTTCCTTAGGGGAGCACTCGCTGGCCAGCAGTGTGAAGCCCACGATGTCAGCATACAGGACACTGCACACACAGGGTAGACCATATCAGTGGGGCCAGGGCCTCAGCCCACAGGCTCTCCCTCCTGACCATCCTTCCTCATACCTGACTCCCTGGTGCCTCTTGACATAGAGGCTGTGGAAATTGTTGGTGCTCTCTGGTCGTGACCCCTGTACAGCCTGCAGCCGTGCCATGATCTCTGCCTTCATCTCTCGGGCCAGGTAGGCAGGTAGGATGGACAAGAGAAGGTGTTCCTAGAGGAGGTCACTATGAACACCAACCATCTTGCACACTAAAACCAGGAGCCCGAGCCCCCAAATCTCCCAGAAGCCCACATACTACTCCACCTCTACCAGTGCTCCTCCAGGGTCCTGCCAGGGCACACAGCCATCCATGTTCCAGCACCCCATCCTGACTAATCACCTTTAGGGACTGAATTCTCAGTGCCAATACCGGAATTAGAATTCTTCACTTCATAAGTTTCAGCTTATTTGAGTTTAGTGACAACCTCCCAACGTGGGCAATAGCCACATTTTATACAAAGGAGAAAATGCCATAGAAGACCATAGAAGATCAAATGAGTCACTTAGCTTGTGAAGAAGCCCACTTGTGTAATCTAAACAACTCTTTTCTCTGAGTACTGGTCCCAACCTTCCTTCTAGACCCAGCTGACCTGATGCTTTTTCTCTGTGTCCAACCTCCGGCGAGAATACAGGGAACTGAGTGCCTCCCGGAACGTGGCACGCAATGCTCTCTCCATCAGTGCCTTGTGGTATGCTCCCACCACATTCCCACACAGGAAGAACACTGCATTTGCTGCCAACTGTAGGTGAGGAGCAGCTTTAGAAGGAGCAGGACTCAGGTGAGGTTGGGGGTCTATAGTTAGAATTGGTCTCCAAGAGCTTCTGGGCTCTATAGTTAGTGACCTAAGCATCTCAGGACAAGTGGTGTCACATTGAGGTCCCTAGGGCCGTTTCACCTTCCCTATGCTCCCTGCTGTAGACTCTTGACTGTTGGTCCATCATGGCCTCTTAGGTCTAGAAACTTCTGCGGATGGAATACCACTCCACCATCCTTATCTCCTACCCACTCTAGCTGCACAGAACTACTCAGGTTCTGATTTACATTCTCTGTGATGGTTCCATCATCTAACTATCTCCACACCCTGTCTCCCTTGAGTCATGAGGTCTTTCCCCTTGGGTCCAGAGCCCTCTTCTGGTATGGGTAGGTATCTGCACTGTTGTATCAGCTGAACCAAGGCACTGTGGGGGTCTGTGTTTGTATCTTGCACTCAGTGTTGCACCCTATCCAGGGGTTATAGCTCAGAAACGCAGCAGAGCTGGCCCTGGGCACTATCTGTGCTACTTGTGTTCTTACCTGTGGCAGCAGTGAAGGCTGGGAGTCCTGCTGCCGCCCTAGGTACAGCCCCAGGACTAGCAGGTGCAAGACAGAAGAGGTGAGACCTGCAGCAGCAGCATCCCTCATGCCCAAGGGCAGCATGGCATACACCGTGAAGATAATGAAGAGGAAAAAGGATACCTGGAGCAGGGTGGGAGTAGCAGAAGGCCTACTTATGCTTCACAAGGCCTGGGGGCCAGGTCCTGGCCAGGTCCAGGCCAGGGTGGTCCTCCATCCCTTGCCTGCCATCCCTCTCACCTGGTCCCAGGCGCTCACTATGCCTCCAGTGAACAGGAAGCCGTGGCCTAAAGCCAGCAGTGCAGCCCACACAAGGCCTGACAGGAGACGTGTCCAGCGCTGCAGTCGCTGCTCCCGGGAAGCTAGGCCTAGCAGCAGTGAGAAGCCACCCAAAGCGCACAGCACAGTGGTCAGGAAGCTCGGGTCTGAGGTCAGCTCCTGTGGGGAAGGAGTGCATTAGGCAAGACTGGGATGAAAAGCTTGGAGAGTGCGCCCAAGATGAGGAGAACGAGCTAGATAGAGGAAGAACAGGTAGCCCCTCGGGGCAGTTCTGAAACTGTACCTCAAACTCATGTATAAAAAAGAAGCATGACACCTCTGCTTGCCATTCATATTAAGTTGAACCCTGAGAAATTGTTGGTGTCCTGCTGGTTTTATCGACAGGGTCCGTAGTTTCATAACATTGGACCTATTATTTTGCTAGCATTCTGCTACAAGCCTGCAACATCTACCCCAAAACAATCTCGCATCCCAAATTGGCTGTTTGTGAATCCATGATCTTTCCCCGCCACAGTTTTCTTATCTTTCAAATGGGAATTGTAGCACCCGCCTGGCGTCTGGAAAAAAGCGACCGATCCTAGCTCACAAGATGGCACTAAGGAAAGAAAGTCTCCAAATCAGGATCAGTTGCTCGGGGGAATCCCCACTCCTGGAGCTAGTGGTTGGAAGCCTGGGGGTTGGCGGTAAACAGCACTTAAGCAGCAGGGGGCGCCTGGGCGCCTGGTCCGGCACCTCTCCAGCGGCCAAAGGCTGAGATCTCGCCACCTGCCCCAGCCCCTATGCGGTAGTCCCACCTCAGTTCCCGCCCTTTGTCCCCACCTCTTCCTGGACTTTGGGGTGGACCGGGGTGAATTGGCCGCACCCAGTGTCTTTTCCACCTTTCCTCCAAGGAGTGAAAAGAAAACCGGGAGCAGGATATTTCCAGAAATGCAATTGAAGACCCCTTCTTCCTCAAAGAAAAACTGAAAACGGCTTTCTTTGGGGACTAAATGGGAGCGGGATGGAAGGTGCCTTTTGGGGGTCTGTCCCACATTCCCAATGAGGGAGAGAAAACCAGGAACTTATTTCCTCCAGGGGCTTAAGTAGAATTTCCCCTCTGGAAAACTGGAAAATCCGGTATTGGATTATTCTAGAACCAGCAGACCACAGACGCTCATAAGGTCTGTTACAGTTCTGTTAGAGTGAAATGAGAAGTATCCAGGACTCACTTAACCTTCCTGAGCAGACTCAGGGACCAAGACTCAGAGGGTATTGTGACTTTACCAGGGTCACAATTCATAACAAGGCTCAATGCTTATTTTCCCGCTCCCTGCAAAGAAAACTTTGAAAAGAAGACCCCACAAGTCCCAACTCCCAAAATGTCAACTAGGCAGCTACCCTTCTCCAGGCTGCAGCAGCGTCGCTGCTCTGGAGCATGCCCCAGAACCAGAGGCCCATCTCACCCTGCCGCTGGCCCAGGCGACGAGGAGCAGCGCCACTAGTGTGCAGAGGACGATCACCAGGAGCAGCAGCAGCAGAGGGTACTGCTGGCTCAGGCTGTAGTAGGTTTCATAGAAGAGGTCTTCGCTGGGGGGCGGCCGGGGGCTGAAGAGGCGCGCCATGGTATCCCTGCCCCGAGCCCCAGCCTGGGGTGAACCGGACGCTGGATTACTTTCAGGGCCCAGTCGGCTCCACAGTGTCTTTCCTACCTGCCCAATGGCCCTTCCCTCCGCGCCTCCAACCTTTAGACAATCCGGGTCGGCTTACAGGCGCTCTCTGCGGCCTTCCAGCCGGCTCCCCGCTGGCTCCCAGCAAGCAGTGACCGGACTCCCTGTTCTCACAGCCTTTCCCGCAAACCCAGACTGTGGAGGTGCCTTAGCAAAGTTTCATCACGGAGAGACAGCACTTGGAGTTGACGCTGAAGGGCTTTAGGTTGCCACTTTCCCCCGAACTCACTGCGCGCCACGCTCCCGCAGCTGGGGAGCTAGTTGTGGAGTCAGGCTCTGCGCTACACTAGTGGCTCAGAGCCTGGGGCGACAGGCGCTTTCCTCTCGGCGCCACGGCCCCCTCCCACTTCCCCGACAGGGCAGCCCGGCCCCTTCCCGTGCCGGAGCCGGACTCCCCTGGCTTCCTCCCTCAGTCGGATTGTGTGTCTTAACCATCGCCTTCAGCCTTCGGCCAGCTCAAGAAAAGGGAATACGGACGGTGGGAGAGACGGTGGGGTTCGCCTGATGGGATGTGTCCCAAAGGGGACTGAACGTTTGGATGTGGGGAGACCGAAGGAGGGCTAGAGTGAAGCCTGGCGAGAATGTAAGGAAGAGGTTGAGTCCTGGTGCTCCAGGTGGGGGCTGGGATCTAAGTCCGAATAGAGGCACACACTCCTCTCCACTCCCACCTCTCTGGCAGCAGTTGTGGCAGAATCTGAATTGTCCATGTTCCCACCATCTCTAGCTCTGGGAGGGGGCAAGTCAGCGTGGAACTTTGTAAGCTATAGCTTTCCATTTCTGGACAGCAACGGAGAATCAAAAGTGCTCCCCAAGCTTAGGAAGCCAGGTGTTCGTGAGCCACTGTGGTAGACGTGTGTGTGTGTGTGTGTGTGTGTGTGTGAGAGAGAGAGAGAGAGTGATAGTAAGGGGGCTGATGGGAGAGGGTCTGGGCGGACTCCAGTAGGGTAGGAGAAGGGCTGGCATCTTTGTTTTCCCACAAACACTCTTTCCCTCAGGGACCCAAAGCTGAGTCTCTGAGATCCAAAAGAAATAGGGGGCTTGTGAGTTTAGGCTTAGGGTGGGGTCAGTCCTGAGCTCTAGAGGAAGCACCCCACCCTAAAATAAGAGCACCAGGGCAGTCAGGCCTCCAGGATTCCTTCCTGCCACTGGTTGTGCCCTGACCTTTTGTGCCACAAGGTTGCCCATCCCCAACCCCCATTATACTCCTTCCTGCTTTGGTTAAGCCAGCTGCAGCACCTCCTGCTCCCTGGTTGCCAGCTCCTGCCCTGCCCCCATCCCTGTCCCTCCCACCCATAACAGAGTACAACCACACCTCAGACTCCCTCATCTGGCTTGGCTTATATTCCATCACATTTATTGACTTCTTGGGAGGCAGATCACAAAGTCAGTTTGGGCACAGGCTGGATTGATGGATGACACTGATGGCAGCTTAGAATCTGGTGCTTTAATTCCCATTGTGATTATACTGGTCCTGTGGTCCACTCATCTTCAGGTTTTGGCAAGCCTTCTTCGGATCTATTTGTTGGGGGAGTTCCATCCCCTGCCCATGTTGAAGGGTGTTGGGCCTTGCTTAGGCAATGTAGTTCTCTCTTGTATAATCAAGGAATTGTTGCTTCCAATCTGCACTGCAGAGCAATTGTCTAAGATAACAGACGGCCCTTTAAGAGAAAGAGTGGTAGTGGTCAGAAAAATGAGGTTAGTAGGTGCACTGGAGCCCAGGGGCAGCGGCACCTTGTGTTCAGCCTGGGGAAATGCAAGCACGGAGTCTAGGCCTGCTAGTGGCTGTGTTAAGGTTTGCCTTCCCCGAAGGTTGCCTCTCTGGAATTGATTTTGCACAAGCTCAAGAAAATAATTACTGATACTTGGGTGTTTTTGCCGGGAGTTTTTCTGT
This sequence comes from Geosciurus inauris, assembly GCA_004024805.1. NCBI lineage: Eukaryota > Metazoa > Chordata > Mammalia > Rodentia > Sciuridae > Geosciurus > Geosciurus inauris. The sequence goes on along the minus strand of PVHX01003463.1, from coordinate 35,208 downwards.
ACTGCTGAATCAACAACAGAACTTAGGGCTCTCATAGAGCTGGTGCTGGGGAGAGTCAGAAGACCCAGGGGCAAGTCCAGGGTTTGTTGTGTGATCTCAGCAGGATTCTCTCCCAGTGGATGTTAGTTTCTTCATTTATGAAATGAAAAGATTGTGCTCTTTCTCCCTACCCTAAAAATACCCTGGATCTACATATATGTGTTGAGGAAGAAGGTGATTGAAAAATTGAGTAGGGAAAAAGAAGGGGGTAGAAAATGGGTACCTGTTATTGGATTTGGCTGTGGGGCCCTGGAGGACCAGTTGGCATCATATCTCTCAGGTCCCTAAAAACAACACAGAGTTCTCAGACTTTCTGTCCTGAGGTCTGGTTCTCCCACTACACACCCCTGTAGTCCCAGGTTTTCCCTATTAAGGGAACATAATTTACAGGAGTCGGAGAACATCCCTTAGTCCTGCCAAAGTCTCACCTGATTCCCTTGTGATTCAGGACCTGAAGTCCTAGTGAAGATGGGGTTGTGCATCTGGTTTCTGAAAGGTGAAGTCTCTGGTGTTTGTGGAGTTTGAGTAATTGAATCTGAAGATGTTCTTGCTGTCCTGGCATGCTGAGTCTGCTCTTTCTGTGTCCTGCTCCCCTCAGGAAGGCTCGTGCATTTTTCAGGGACTGGGCTGGGGGACTCCTCCAGATTCATCTTGTTCAGCCTCTCAGAAATTGTGGAACCAGTCCAAGAGAACTGGCTTCCTGTGGTTCCCCCAGGGCCATCAATTTCTGTCCCTCTTTGGCTTGTTTCTGGGGCAGACAATCTCCTGTTGTTGCTCCTGTGCTCAGACAGAAACTTCTTCACCTGTAGGGACAGGAAGAACTTGAGTTGGAAGAGCCAGAGAAACCTGAAGGAGTAGTTGCTTTGTCCATAGTTTGCTGCCTGAGAACTCAGGGGTAGGGTAGGAAGGTGGGGATGAGAGAACAGTGGCTAGTGGGGAGTCAGTAGATGACCAAGAGAGATACATGTGCCATCCCTGACCTACTCCTAACTGAGAGTTGATGTGGGTCACTTGCCTTGGAGACGGCAGCATCAATCTTTCCCTGGACCAGGATGAAGGCTTTATTGGTTTTTGGTCGACATTCTGAAAGATAGCAGAAGGGGTTGCAGGTGAGCAGAATGTCCTTCCCTGGGACAAGTTCCCTATAGACAGACCCAAGACTACCACAGTTGCCAATGAAATGTCCAGCTTACCCTGAAAGGAGGGCCTGTCCTTGGGCTCAGAGCTCCAGCAGTGCTGCATTAATTCCTTCAGACCTTCCAAGCCAGGAGTCTCGGGTCTGGGCAGAGGCACTTCAGTCAATGGGGGCCGGATCTGCTTCTCACATATTTCTACTTGTACCAGTGATTTATTTCCCACAACTGGGATGGGATGGGGGTGGTGATAAGAAAAGGCATTCAGGACATGAGGTGAAATATGCTCTACATTAGACAGGGTCAAGGAGTGTTGCCCAAGGGAGAGGAAAAGGAGGGTAGAGGCAGTTTGAGCAGGAAAGGGAGGGCTTTGGGTTTTCAGGAGAAGGCACCTGGGGCTGCCTAGTCTTACACTCAGCTTCTCTTCCAGCTAGCATTGCCCACATGAGGATTCCAAAGCTGTAGGAGACACAAGGTGGAAGCCTGGCTAACCACTGGCAAGATTCCTCTCCAATATACCATCCCCACAAGGACCCAGAGGTAGAAATCTGGGATGTGTATTTGATGTGAGTGCCTTACCTGTAGACATCACTGGCCTTGGAGGCCTTCTGGTTTACATTAGTAAGCAGTTCTGGGGCCAAGTATGCCAGGGTACCTCCAGGTTCCTTGGACCCTGCCCCTAATTGTGACCCTCCCTGAAATGTGGACAAGCCAAAATCTGCCAGCTGCAAAGGGAGAGAAGGAGGAGGTATTGGATGGAGGGAACCGGACACTGTCCAGAATCCTCTGTCTCCACCCCCTAGAAGGTGCAAGTCTAGCTTTGTAAAAGGGATACAAAGGGTCAGAGGAACGGGGCTTGAAATGTCCTCTATATATGGGTCTGAGTCTACTGGGCTAGGTTTACCGTGGCTCTTAGGAGGGTGGTGGGGTGGACCTGTGGAACTGACCAGGTGCATCAGGGCCTTTATCACCTGATATGACAGGAGCTTAACTCCTGGCTTAAACTCTCTGAGCAGTCCTGCGTCCAGAGGCAGAGGATGAGGATATTCAATAGACAGGACTGCCACGGGTCCTGAATCTAGCACGTGGGGTTGGAACAGCTCTGGACTGGAGTTTAGATGGGCTGACCTTGACATGCAGCTCTGGGTCCAGCAGGACGTTGGAGGGCTTGAGGTCCCGGTGCAAGAGCACCGGGTTCAGGCTGTGCAGATAACACATCCCTAGCACCACTTCCTCCATCAGGCGGCAGAGGAGTGGCCAGGGCCGAGGGCACTCGGGCTGCAATAGCCCAGCCAGGGAGCCATTCTCCATGAAACGGGTCACTAGAGCCGGTCCGGACACGTAGCCCCACTCCAGGTTCCCGGTGACCCCCAGCAGGAGCAACACATACTGATTACGAAGACTTGCCATGGCTTTCACCTCCCTGGATATCGCCTCCCTACACTCCGGGGAGAGAGCTGCAGTCGCCTTCGGGTCCTGGGAAGATTCCCCTCACTTCCCCATTCAGGCCGGGTCCCGCCCCCTAGGTCAAACCTCCGCAGGCCCGCAGCTGGGGTCACTCACGAGTTCACGATCTTGACTGCCACATCATAGCCCCACGTCCTATGTTGTGCCCGGAACACCGAGCCGAAGCCGCCTTCGCCGACATACTTCGGGTTTATCAATTCCTCGAGAGGCAGCACCGAAGCGGAGGCACCGTTGGGCCTGAGAGAGGGGTCTTGTGCACTAGCTAGCCATGCCCCACGACCGCGCTGCTCCCCCGATCGCGGTCACTGGGGGTGGTGAGAACAATCTCCAATATACCGCGCCCGCCCCGACCTTCCCAGACAATGGCACCCAGAGCATAGGCATTCTCTGAGCGTGTCCTGTGTGGGAAGTGTCGGAGGATGCCACTCGACACCCCAGTTCCCACTCACCAAAGCTTGACGCAAGACATCAGACTGTAAGGTGCTACGGACTTCTGGAAGTTGTAAGCTGCACCGATGGAGTGATTTCTGGGGCTGGGGTTTTAAGCAGAGATGAGGTTGGGGTCTGAACAAGGGTGAATCTTTAGGTTCGAAGCACGGGTTCCGCTTCCCGGGTCGTTCCCCCTGGTTGGAGTCACTGAACAACTTCCTTCCCCACTGAGCCTGTCCAGTCCCGCCCCCGTGGGGTGGGACAGAACGAAGACGACTGCCTTTTTCTTCTGTCTAGTATTTCCTGTGCACCTGCTGGTTTCCGCAGCCAGGTTAGGTGTAGCTGGGCACTGGAGGTGCCACGGAAGGAGTCCTCACCTTCCGGAATGGCAACCACAATCAACCTACTCCTCCAGCCACTCCTCTCCCTTCTCCAACGGAATTCTCAGCTCTACCATCTGCCAGGACTGGGGTGAGGAGTAGATGGTGCTTAAGAGGATTTTGTGGTCTAAGGGCTTGCAGCTGCCCAAGATCATGGGTAAGATGGCTGTGAAGCTTACCATGTGCCAGGGCCACATATTAATTTAGTTAATCTTACATCAACCTGAAGGGGATAGGTACTGCTTTTTCTTACTTTTTATCCATAAGGAAATGGAGGCACTGATACATTGGTCAAGTTCATGAGATCTAGAGCCTGGCTCAAGTTTTCCTACTTTCATACAGGCTGCATACCATTCCTCTGATGGTGAAACTGACAGGGGAAGGTGTAAAGCATCCAACAATGCAGTGAAGGGCTGCTATTTGTATTCCTGCCCTATGCCTGATAGCTGCTCTTGCTGCAGCAAGCCCTGCATTGACAGGAACTTGTCTGCCCAGTAATCAGGAGCTCCTGGAGCTGGAAGAGCCAAGAGCCTCTCTCAGGGTGCTGTGATCAGGCTAATTGTGTTGGCCCAGCAAAAGAGTTGCTGACATCGTGGTGTACATTGCAGTGGACATTTTAGAGCTTCATGACCTCTCTTTCACATAACTCTTCTGAGCAAACACCTTGATTAATTCCTGTTCTTGACAGGTACGTACTCTGGATAGGGCCTTTGAGAACTCAGGAGCATGGGAAAACTTAAGGATTTAGGGTAGACAAAAGGTGTCCATATTTTATCTCCCCAAGACCTGACCATGGCTGCAGGTTTTGGGCACTAGAACAAGCCAGCTCTAGGTACTTAGTACTTCACAGGGAGACCCAACCTCACGGGTTGAGTGTGGGGAGCGAGCTCCCTGGATCCGGGAGCTGCCCTGCCCTTTCAAGATGGCAACCTGGCTATATGCCAGAAACTTGCAGTAAATAGGTGGACAACTTAAGGAAGTGCACAGCATTGGCTGGCGGCAACGTCACTGTGCATGCTTGGCTCGTGGGCATTGCCTGCTCTGATACACGCCTGTATTCTGCTCATGCATTCCCCTCGTGCTTGATAATGCTATTCCTGCTAATTGGTTATAACTCTGCTCTGTAACACTTCCTGCTGTATGAAAAAGTATATAGAA
>PVHX01003463.1:5310-20703 GCA_004024805.1 Geosciurus inauris | reverse complement strand
GAGCAGGAGCACAGGCAAGACCCAGGACCACCTCCAGAGACCTCTGCAGGAGCCCAGCCAAGGTCAGGCCCAAGGCTACTACCCGAAGATCCCCTGAGCCACATGGGAACCCAGACCTAGGCCCACTACTGTTTCTGGGGACCCCTGCGGGAGCCTGAGTCTAAGTCATCCCCAAGCTTGGTCACACTGTTCTGAGCCAGAGCCCCAGGCCTAGGCCCACCACTTGGGACCCCTGAGGGAGCCCAGGCCAAGATCAGGCCTAGGACCGCCCTCACATGCCTGTGTGAGAGCCAAGGCCAAGGACCTTCCCTGCACAGAGTGGAGATCCATACTATTGCTCCCTTCCTGTATCCATCCTGGGACACTGCAGCCATCGCCATAGTTCTTCCCATGCAGTAGCCTCCACCTTGGAACAACAGACAGGGCCCGGAGGTAGCAGCCTGCCACAGCTCAGCACGCTGCAGTGCTGCATCTCTGATCAATCAGCCCAAAGCCACTGTAAGTCCCACCCTTTTAGCCCCATCTCTGAAAGTGTTTGCATCCGTCTTGGGCCACGGCAATGCCATCTTGAGTTACCTTCACTACTGCTGCCACCAATTTAGTGACAGTAGTGTCCATCTGGGGACACCTGCTGGGGACTGGAAGTGAATTCCAAGGTGAGGTACAGGTAATCTGTAGGGTCACTACAAGATTTTAGGATAAAAACCACAATACTTCAGATCGGCATTGCAAGAAAGGAAGATACATAATCAACATGAAAAAACAAGGGAAGAAAGTGCCCCCAAACAAACCAAGATACTACAATAATGGAATCCATTGACAGCACAGTTGATGAAATGTCAGAGAAAGAATTCAGAATGTACATAATTAAAATTATCTGTGAATTAAAGAATGACTTAAATGAGCAAATAAGGCAAAATATTGATCACTCCAATAAAGAAATAAGAGAACAAAATAAAGGCAATCATTGATCACTCCAACAAAGAGATAAGGGAGCAAATACAGGTAACAAAAGATTACTTTATGAAAGAGCTAAAGATTGTGGGGAAAAAAAAAACAATCAAAAATTCTTGAAATGAAGGAAACAATAAACCAAATAAAAAACTCGATAGAAGCTGGGCGTGTTGGTGCATGCCTGTAATCCCAGCACTTTGGGAGGCTGAGACAGAAGAATTGCGAGTTCAAAGCCAGCCTCAGCAACACTGAGGTGCTAAGCAACTCAGTGAGACCCTGTCTCTACATAAAACACAAAATAGGGCTGAGGATGTGGCTCAGTGGTCGAGTGCCCCTAAATTCAATCCCTGGTACAAACAAAACAAAACAAAAAAACTCAATAGAAAGCATCACCAGCAGACTAGATCACTTGGAAGACAGAACCTTGGATAATGAAAACAAAATATATAATCTTGAAAATAGAGTTGACCATACAGAGAAGATGGTAACAGACCATGAACAGAACATACAAGAATTATGGGATAGCAAGTCTAAGATTTATGCGGACAGAAGGGACATAGTTTCAAACCAAAGGAAGGCACAATCTCTTCACTGAAATAATATCAGAAAATTCCCCAAGCCAGGCGCGGTGGCTCAAGCCTGAAATCTCAGCACTTAGGGAGGCTGAGACAGGAGAATTGCGAGTTCAAAGCTAACCTCAGCAAGGTGAGGTGCTAAGCAACTCAGTGAGACCCTGTCTCTACATAAAAAACACACAATAGGGCTGGGGATGTGGCTCAGTGGTCGAGTGCCCCTGAGTTCAATCCCCAGTACCAAAAAAATTAAAAAAAAATTCCCCAAACATGAAAATGATTTGGGAAACCAAATACAAGAGGCTTACATGACACCAAATGTAAAAAATTACAACACATCTACACCAAGGAACATTACAATGAAATTGCCCAGCATACAGAATAAATTAGAATTTTAAAGGACATGAGAGAGAGAGGAATCAGATTACATATAGGAGAAGACCAATTTGGATCTCAGCAGATTTCTCAACCCAGACCCTAAAAGCCAGGAGATCGTGGAATAACACATACCAAGCTCTGAAAGAAAATGGATGCCAACCAAGAATCTTATATCCAACAAAATTAAGCTTCAGATTTGATGATAAAATAAAAACCTTCCATCATAAACAAATGTTAAAAGAATTTACAGCGAGAAAGCCTGCACTACACAATATTCTCGGCAATATTCCATGAGGAGGAAATGATAACCAACAATGAAAATATACAAAGAAAAGAACTACACTAAAGGAAAGGCCAATCAAAGGAGAAACCAAGTCAAGGTAAAAATAAAAAATAAACCATAATGACCGGGATTACAAATCATATTTCAGTAATAAGCCTGAATGTGAATGGCCTAAACTCATCATTTAAAACACATAGATTGACAGACTGGATGAAAAAAAGAGCCAACAATATGCTGCCTTCAAGAGACTCATCTCACGGGAAGAGACATCCACAGACTGAAAGTAAAAGGGTGGGAAGAAACGTAACACTCACATGGACCGTGTAAACAAGCAGGAGTTTCCATCCTCATATCAGATAAAGTGGACTTCAAACCAAAGTTGGTGAAAAGGGATAAAGAAGGACATTTCATACTTCTTAAGGGAATCATATATCAACAAGACATAACAATCATAAATATCTATGCCCCAAACAATGGGGCATCTATGTATATCAAACAAATCCTTCTCAACTATAAGAATCAAATAGACCATAACACAATAATACTTGGTGACTTAAACACACCTCTCTCAACACTGGATAGATCTCCCAAAGAAAAACTAAGCAAAGAAACCATAGAACTCAATAAAACAATCAATAATTTAGATTTAACAGAGATATATAGAGTATTCCATCCATCAACAAGTGAATACACTTTTTTCTCAGCAGTACATGGATCCTTCTCCAAAACCGATCATATGTTATGCCACAAAGCAAGTCTTAGCAAATACAAAAGAAAATAGAGATACTGTTCTGCATCCTCTGTGACCATAATGGAATAAAATTAGAAATCAATGACAGATTAAAAAATAGAAACTACTCCAACACCTGGAGACTAACTAATACACTACTGAATGATGCATGGATAACAGAAGACATCAGGGAGGAGATAAAAAACAATTCTTAGAGGTAAATGAGAATTCTGATAAAACATATCAAAATCTCTGGGGCACTATGAAGGCAGTGCTAAAAGGAAAGTTCATTGCACTAAGGTCATTCATTAAAAGAAGAAAAAGTCAACAAATAAATGACTTAACACTACATCTCAAAGTCCTAGAAAAAGAGGAACAAACCAACACCAAAAGAAGTAGAAGACTGGAAATAATTAAAATCAGGGCTGAAATCAATGAAATTAAAACAAAAGAAATAATTTAAAAAATTGACAAGATAAAAAGCTGGTTCTTTGAAAAAATAAATAAAATTGACAAACCCTTAGCCACCCTAATGAAAAGAAGGAGAGAGAAAACCCAAATTACTAAAATTCATGATGAAAAAGGAAATATCACGACAGACACTACTGAAATACAGACAATAATTATAAACTATTTTCAAAATTTATACTCCAGTAAAATAGAAAACCCTGAAGACACCAACAAATTTCTAGAAGCATATCACCTACCCAAACTGGACCAGGAGGACATACACAACTTAAACAAATCAATTGCAAGCAAGGACATAGAAGATGCCATCAAAAGCCTGCCAACAAAGAAAACCCAAGACCAGATGAATTTTCAGCTGAGTTCTACAAGACCTACAAAGAAGAATTAATACCAATATTCCTCAAACTATTTCCTTGAAATAGAAAAGGAGGGAACCCTTCCAAACTCATTCTATGAGGCAAGTATTACCCTGATACCAAAATCAGACAGAGACACATCAACAAAAGAAAATTTCAGACCAATATCCCTGATGAACATAGATGTAAAAATTCTCAATAAAATTTTGGCAAATCGCATACAAAACATATTTTAAAAAATAGTGCACGGGGCTGGGATTATAGCTCAGTGGGAGAGCGCTTGCCTTGCATGTGTGAGGCACTGGGTTCAATCTTCAGCACCACATAAAAATAAATAAATAAAGATATTGTGTCCATCTACAACTAGAAAAAACTTTAAAAAATAGTGCACCATGATCAAGTGGGGTTCATTCCAAGGATGCAAGGTTGGTTCAACATACAGAAATCAATTAACGTAATCCATCACATCAATGGGCTTAAAGATAAGTCATATGATTTTATCGATTGATGCAGAGAAAGCATTTGGCAAAATACAGCACCCTTTTATGTTCAAAACACTAGAAAAATTAGGCATAGTAGGAACATACCCCAACATTGTAAAAGCTATCTATGCTAAACCCAAGGCCAACATCTTCCTAAATGGAGAAAAATTGGAAGCATTTCCTCTAAAAATGGGAACAAGACGGGGATGCCCTCTCTCACCACTGCTATTCAACATAGTCCTTGAAACACTAGCCAGAGCAATTAGACAGATGAAAGAAATTAAAGGGATATGAACAGGAAAAGAAGAACTCAAACTATCATTATTTGCTGATGACATGATTCTATAATTAGAGGATCCAAAAAATTCCACCAGAAAACTTCTAGAATTAATAAATAAATTCAGCAAAGTAGCAGGTTATAAAATCAACACCAATAAATTAATTGCATTTCTATATATCAGTGATGAATCCTCTGAAAGGGAAATTAGGAAGACTACTCCATTCACAATAGCCTCAACAACCACAACAACAAAATACTTGGGAATAAATTTAACAAAAGAAGTAAAGACCTCTACAATGAAAACTACAGGACACTAAAGAAAGAAATTGAAGAAGACCTTAGAAGATGGAAAGATTGCCCATGCTCTTGAATAGGCAGAATCAATATTGTCAAAATGGCCATACTACCCAAAGAGCTATATAGATTCAATGTGATTCCAATTAAAATCCCAATGTCATTCCTTATAGAAATAGAAAAGGCAATCATGAAATTCATTTGGAAGGATAAGAGACCCAGAATAGCCAAAGCAATCCTCAGTAAGAAGAGTGAAGCAGGAGGCATCACAATACCAGACCTTAAACTATACTACAAAGCTATACTAACAAAAATAGCATGGTACTGGCACCAAAATAGACATGTAGATCAATGGTACTGAATAGAAGACATGGAGACAAACCCACATAAATACAGTTATCCCATAGTAGACAAAAGTGCCAAAAATGTACATTGGAAAGAAGATAGCCTCTTAACAAATAGTGCTGGGAAAACTGGAACTCCATAAGCAGCAAAAAGAAACTAAACCCCTATCTCTCACCATGCACAAAATTCAACTCAAAGTGGATCAAGGACCTAGGAATTATAGCAGAGACCCTGTGTCTAATAGAAGAAAAAGTAGGCCCAAATCTTCATCATCTTGGCTTAGGACCTTACTTCCTTAACAAGACTCCTATAGCACAAGAAGTAATATCAAGAATCAATAAATGGGATGGATTCAAACTAAAAAGCTTCTTCTCAGCAAAGGAAATAATCAATGAAGTGAACAGAGAGCCTACATTCTGGGAACAAATTTTTGCTGCACACACTTCAGATAGAGCACTCATCTCCAGGATATATAAAGAACTCAAAAAACTTAACACCAAAACCCACAAATAACCCATTCAATAAATGGGCTAAGGAGCTGAACAGACACTTTTCAGAAGAAGATATACAATTAATCAACAAACATGAAAAAATGTTCAACATCTTTAGCAATTAGAGAAATGCAAATCAAAACTACTCTAAGATTTCATCTCATGCCAGTCAGAATGGCAATTATCAAGAATACAAACAGCATAAGTGCTGGTGAGGATGTGGGGGAAAAGGCATATTCATACATTACTGGTGGGACTGTAGATTTGTACAACCAATCTGGAAAGCCATATGGAGATTCCTTAGAACACTTGGAATGGAACCACCATTTGACCCAGCTATCTCACTCCTTGGTCTATACCAAGGAGTCTATACCTTGGTCTATACCAAGGATTTAAAAACATCATACTACAGTGCTGCAACCACTTCAATGTTTATAGCAGCTCAATTCACAATAGCTAAACTGTGGAACCAACCTAGACGTCCTTCAATAGATTAATGGATAAAGAAACTGTGGTATATCTACACAATGGAATATTACTCAGCAATAAAAGAGAATAAAATTATGGCATTTGCAGGTAAATGGATGGAGTTGGAGAATATCATGCTAAGTGAAGTAAGCCAATCCCAAAAGATCAAATGCTGAATGTTTTCTCTGATAAGTGGATGCTGATCCATAATGGGAGAGGGGGCATGAGAAGAATGGAGGAAATTTCATCAAAGGGGAAGAAGGGGGAAGGGGAATGGGGGCAGGAAAGATGGTGGAATGAGATGGACATCATTGCCCTAGCTTCATGTATGACTGCATATATGGTGTGATTCTACATCACATACAACCAGAGAAAATAAAAGTTGTGCTCCATTTGTGTACAATGAATCAAAATGCATTCTGCTATCATGTATACCTAAGTAGGATAAATCAATAAAAAAATAACAAGACTGAATATCCTGTAATTTAAGGGCATGAACTTCCAGAATGGAGGTACCAACCAACTATGATTTTTAAAAAACATGAAAAAAGAACTGGGGATGTGTTTCAGTGGTTAGGTACCCCTGGGTTCAATCCCCAGTACAAAAAAAAAAAAAAAAAAAGAGAGAGAGAGAGATATCCTGGGTGCAATCTCTGGTACCAAATATACAAAATAATCTCAAATACCGAATATATAATATATATATACACACACATATATAACATATATATAACATATAACGTATAACATATAACATATAACATATAACATATACACACATATATATATCCATCTTTTAAAAAAAATTTTTTTTTAGTTGTAGATGGACACGATATCTATATTTTATTTATTTTTATGTGGTGCTGAGGATCGAACCCAGTGCCTCATGCACACGAGGCAGGCACTCTACCACTGAGCCACAATCCCAGCCCCTATATATCAGTCTTCATAAAATTCCAACACATGCTATAACATAGTGGAAACTTGAAGAGACTATGTTAAGTGAAAAAAGCCAGTCATAAAAGGACAATTATTATCTGATTCCACTTTATGAGGTACCTAGAATAATCAGATTCCTAGAGACAGAAAGTAGAATGGTGGTTTCCAGGGGCTGAGAGCAAGGAATGGCAGATTACTGTTTAGTGGCTATAAGAGTTTTAGTCTGGGAAGATAAAAATATTCTAGAGATGGATATTAGGGGTGGATATGCAACAGTGTGAATGTACTTAATGCCACTGAACTGTACACTTAAAAATGGTTAAAATGGTAAATTTTATGGATCTGTGATCTTTAGAATCTTCTAAAGATAAATGCTATGTATTACAAAGGGATATGTGAAATTTATATTAATAAGCATTTAGCTATGCATAAACATTACTGGGAAAAAAGAAGTATGTATGTGTTTAGAAAAATATCTGAGTGGACAAGAAGAAAAATTTTAAAGTAGTTATTCCTGGTTGGTGGGCTCACAGATGGCTTATAGATGATCTTTATTTTCTTATATCTGTATCCTTATTTTTCATCTGTATTTCCTAATTTTCCTACAGCAAATCCACAAAATGAGTATAGTGATACCACACTTCAGCCTTCTCTATGCCCCTAGGACATTGCCCAGGGACAGGGTGGCTTCCCTCTCCTGTCTCCCACTACCCTAACCTGGACATCTACTCTTTGCTGCTGACCTTTGATGCTTGATTGCAGTCATTAACTCTTGTAGTTCCCATTTGATAAGTAAGGTTTTGACAGACATAAACTTAGGAGAGGTCATTCTAGTCAGAGAGGATGTTGTAAGCCAAGGGCATAGTTTACAGTGTGAAACCTGTGTGAATGTATGACTGAATTTTCTGCCTTTTCTGTTTTTGTTTCTGTTTAGTTTGGCTCCCGGGCGCCATCATGCTATTATCATTAGCAATGATAAATGCTGGTCTTTTTTAAAATATATATTTTTTAGTTGTCAATGGACCCTTTTATTTTATTTATTTATATGGGATGCTGAGAATTGAACCCAGTGCCTCACACATGCTAGGCAAGCACTCTACTCCTGAGCCACAATCCCAGCCCCTAAATGCTGGTCTTTTTCAATTTGATAGTTCAGAAAGCATTTTTCAGGAAATCCTCACAAACTTGTGAGGTTGGGCTTAATATAGATGAAGAAATAAGAATGCCCCATTTTTTGGTCTAGATGGGAACAGACAAGAGATAAGGAACACTTTTTACTATGGCAGCATAGGTCCTTTCCACTGGCACAAGGCTACTTCTGCTCATGGAGCTAATGAGAAACAAACCCTTACATAAGGAAGGTAGTAGGCACAAACAAACTGTCACTTTTGGGGACTAGACTGTACTCAACTTGGAAAAGTCACACATATATACACACAAAAAAACTCAGTGTTTGAGCAGAGAGGAATTATGGGAAAACTTTCCACTTGGAAAGGGACCCTGCTACTCCCTACCCTTTGATTTTGTTTTTGTTTTGGGGAGGCCCTTCAGTGCCCAGCGTATGCTCTTCTGTGGGATTCCAAGCAGGTTGAAATTCCTATTTTGCTTGTTGTTCCAATAGCAAACCTAAGACTGATGCCTTCACAAAGAACCATGCAGGTAATCTGTCCACCTGTGCTTTCCTGTGCCAGCAAAATGGAATAACTGCACCTCACCTGCTTCCTCCCCAATGAAGAACTGTGTCTTGGAGTTGTACTGGAGCATCCCATTGGCAGGCCCTAACTCACCTGTCTGCACCTTCTCAAGGCCAGGGTGTTTGGGAAGGAGAATTTCTTTTGATTCCATATTAATAGAAGGACTACAAGGATTTTGAGCAGCCATAACTATCAAATGTCCACACGTATACCCCCACAATGTACCTTTGATCAGCACAGAGTTCTTCTCTCTTTGCTAACTGTGTCTAGTTAGCGTTGAAGATCTACTTTCTGCACTCTCCTAGCCCTCTCCTCCCAGTAGGACAGGCCACTGCTTCAAATGGATTCCCCAGCTGGGTGTACTATATATATATATATATATATATATATATTTTTTTTTTTTTTTTTTTTTTACAGGGAGTTGATGGTCAAGAGCACAAGCTCTGGAATCGGGCTACCTGGAATGAAATTCCACTTTGTCAATTACTCGCTGTTTGATTGTTAGCAAGTTACTCAATCTCTGAGTTTTGGTTAAATGTAGTGCTTCCTGGGTTAGGTTGTTGTAAGGATGAAATGAAGTAAGGCTTAAAAGAACACAGCATATTTTCAGGCATGTACTACATGTTCAATAAACGGTAGGTTTTTTTTGTTTTTTGTTTTTTGGCACTGGAGATTAAACTCAGGGGCACTTGACCACTGAGCTACATCCCCAGCCCTATTTTGTGTGTTTTTTTTTTTTTTTTTTTTTTAATGTAGAGACAGAGTCTCACTGAGTTGCTTAGTGTCTCGCCTTTGCTGAGGCTGGTTTTGAACTCACGATTCTCCTGTCTCAGCCTCCCTAAGTGCTGGGATTAGAGGCTTGCGCCACTGTGCCCAGCTAACGGTAGTTTTTCATTATATGTTCTAATTAGTTATACATGACAGAATCCATTTCAACTCATTATACACAAATGGGGTACAATTTTTCATTTCTCTGGTAAGCAATAGTTTTTTTAAATTATTTTTTTAGTTGTAGATGGACACAATATCTTTATTTTATTTATTTTTATGTGGTGCTGAAGATTGAACCCAGTGCCTCACGCATGCGAGGCAAGCGCTCTACCACTGAGCCACAATCCCAGCCCCAAGCAATAGTTTTTTAAAAAAATATTTTTAGTTGTAGATGAACACAATACCTTTATTTTGTTTATTTAGTTTTTTTTTTTTTTTTATGTGGTGCTGGGAATCAAACTCAGTGCCTCACACGTGCTAGGCAGGCGCTCTACCACTGAGCCACAATTCCAGCCCCAAGCAATAGTTTTTAATAAAATAAACATTGTATTTTCAATCCAAGGAACATCTCTAGTTCACTATTTGTAGAGCAGAGAAAACTGATTTCACTATTATTGCTCATTGAAACAGCCAGCTCTTCCTTCTTATGAATTCCCAGCCCCACCCTTTCCTGCAGGGTCCTTTCAATGGCTCACCACTCAGGGCTTTCCCTCTTCTTTCCCCTAGACACCTGTCCTCGGGGAGCTACTCAGGAAGTCACTGTTCCCTGCCTGTGGTCTTAGCAGAGTCCTGGGTCATGCAGGTCAGGGTTAAGAACATTATGCTGCGGACCCAAGGATGGCTCTGGGCCTGAGGCCGCCACTCAGGGTGCCTTGTGCCACACACCTTCAGGTGGCTTTTGATTTGAGCTGCAGCTGTGGTCCCCTGATCCTGCCAGTACCCCATGTACTGATCCTGCCAGTACCCCCATGTACTTTATTTCTACTTTTCTTCCTCAGCTGACAGAAGCGTGGGGAGAAGAGAGGGAAGTTAAAGTTCCAAGCGCAGCCCTCAGCCCACGGAGGACACCGGTCGGTGCCCAGCCTCCTGATCCCGTTGAGGTGGATGCAGCTTTTCAGAGGATCTCTTGCGGGCTGAGCCCCACATTACTAGATAGCTTAACCTCTTCCTTTTTATTGGCATTTTCTTCTTCCTTGATACATAGTTGCTGCTCCCTTCCTCCAGATCCCTGGGACCACCTCCCAGGAAGTTTCAAATCTAGGTCCAGGCACTGTTTTCAGAGGAACACAATCCAAGACACACCCTGGATTCTGTTTCCTCCCCATTGTTTCTCTTCTGAATGTCTTTATGATCAGGGTCCCCATCTGCAAGGAAAGAGGAAAGCAGGGAAAAGGAAGGGAACAGAAAGGAATCTGAAGACCTCACAGATGGAACCTAAGGTACACTGCACCTAGAATGTGCCAGGGACTCTCTCCTCTCTCATTCCATTCAAATTTTAGCAACAAACTTGTGAAGCAGAATATTATTAGCCTCATTTTATGGATGAAGAAACTAAGGAGGCTGTGGGGTTAAGTAACCCTCCCAAGTCCGTGTGAAGAATTTGTGGAAGATGAGGGTTTTAGACCCAAATCTATGTGCTTTCAGCTACTTTCCTTTTTGGGTGAGGTCCTTTGATGGAACCTGCAGAGGGACTTTCAGTCAAGTAAGACTATTACTTGTTTTGTTTTGTTTTTTTAATTGAATAGTTTAACAGCTCCATTGAAGCATAGTTAACACTTAGTGAACTGCACATATTTAAAGTGTACTATTGTTTTGACATTATGTATACATATGAAATCATCACCACAATTAAAATGAACATCTTACTGCCGAAAGTTTCCTTGTGCCCCTTTTCAACCCTTTCCTTCTATTCTTCTATCATGCCCTGTTTCCTGGGAACCACACTCTGCCTTCTGTCATTTTAGGTTGGTTTGCATTTTCTGTTTTATAGAAATGGAATCACACAGCATGTATTCTTTTTTGTCTTGACCCCTTTCATTCAATGCAGTATTTTTGAGATTCAGCCATAAATTGTTCTTTTTGTTGCTGGGTAGGATTCCATTGTATGAGAACAATATGCCCAGACTTCATCCATTCACTTATTCATAGACAGTAAGTTTTGACTATTACAAATAAAGCCCCTGTGAATATTCACATACAAATCTACGAATATTTACCTGTCTTTCAATCTTGGGAGAATAGGATTGACTCAGTCGTGTGTGTGTGTGTGTGTGTGTGTGTGTGTGTGTGTGTGTGTGTTTAAATTCTTAAGAAACTACCAAATAATTTTCCGGAGTGGTATACTCTTTTACACTCTCACAGGAATGTACAGGAGTGCCCAGTTCTTCCATATCATTGCCAACAGTGTTATGTTCAAGTCCTTTTAATGCTAACTGTTCTGACAAGTATCTTATTATGGTTTTAATTTTTTTTTTTTGGTACTGGGGATTGGATTCAGGGATACTCGACCACTGAGCCACACCCCCAGTCCTATTTTGTGTTTTATGTAGAGACAGGGTCTCACTGAGTTGCTTAGCACCTCGCCCGCTGCTGAGGCTGGCTTTGAACTTGTGATTCTTCTATATCAGCCTCCCACAGTGCTGGGATTACAGGTGTGCACCACTGTGCCTGGCTTATGGTTTTAATTTATATTTCACTTATAAGTAATAATACAGGCATATTTTCCTCACATACTTTTAAAAATTGTTTTTAGATGTAGATGGACACAATACCTTTATTTTATTTATGTATTTTTATGTAGTGCTGAGGATTGAACCCAGTACCTCCTACATGTCAAGTGAGCACTCTGCCACTGAGCCTCAACCCCAGTCCATTCCTCACATACTTATTTGCTATCCTTGAGTCTTCTTCTTCTTTTTTTTTTTTTGTAGATGGACACAATGTCTTTATTTTATTGCTCTGTATGTGGTGCTGAGGATCGAACCCAGGGCCTCACGCATGTGAGGCAAGCACTCTACCACTGAGCTACAATCCCAGCCCCTGAGTCTTCTTAAATGAAGTATCTGTTCAAAAATTTTGCCCGCATTTTATTGGATTGTCATGTTGTTTTATTATTGAGTTTTGAGAGTTCTTTACTGTGGATACAAACCATTTTTTAGATATAGTATTTCTTAAAAATGTTCTTCTTGTCTATAGCTTATGCAGCAACTTGGGAGGCTGAGGCAGGAGGAGTTCAAGTTTGAGACCAGCCTCAGCAATTTAGAGCAGCCCTGTCTCAAAATAAAAAATAAAAAGGGCTGGGAATGTAGCTCAGTGGTAGAGCACCCCTGAGTTCAATCTCTGCCTCCTACCCCCACCAGCCAAAAAAAAAAATCCATTTTTTATGGCTTTTTTTTTTTTTGGTACCGGGAATTGAACTCAGAGGTACTCGACCACTGAGCCACATCCCCAGCCCCATTTTGTATTTTATGTAGAGACAGGGTCTCACTGAGTTGTTTAGCACCTTGCTGTTGCTGAGGCTGCTTTGAACTTGCAATTCTCCTGTCTCAGCCTCCCAAAGTGTTGGGATTGCAGGCATGCACCACTGCGCCTGGCTAAAAGATTTAGACATTTTGCTTATAGTACATGTATGTCCTTTAAATTTTTCCCTTAGTTGTTAAGGAAGTTCATTCTGAAAGTCTTAGGTTGACTCTCTTCCTTCCTTCCTTCCTTCCTTCCTTCCTTCCTTCTACCAACAGGAAATTTCTGTAGCTTAGGCCACGTTTCGGGCAGAGAGCGTTTAAGGATGCTTACATGACCACTCTTCTTACCTGAAGACCTATCTTCAAGAGTTTTTCTCTACTGAAAGCTTAAAGGGTCATGATTTAATATTTGAAAACTGTGGAAAGGTTTTTTTTTTTTTTTTTTGGTGCTGAGGATTGAACCCAGGGCCTTGTGCATGCGAGGCAAGCACTCTATCGACTGAGCTATATCCCCAGCCCCCTGGAAAGGTTTTGAGTTAAGTTGCAACAGGTGATTTAGGAAGACCAAGCCAGTGGCTGCTTGGAGGGTGGACTGACATGGGGAGAACCGAAGGCCAGGAAAACCAGGGACCGCGGATTGAGCAATTCAAGTGAGAGACAGGAACTGGTACCAACTTAATGCCAATGGGGGCGTGTGTGGATAGAGAGGAGGAAACCAGTCTAGAGCTAAATCTGAGGCATTAAGAGAAGGAACTGGAGGGAAGGAGGGAAGGAAGGAGGGAGAAAGAAAGAGAAAGAGAAGGAGAGAGAGAGAGGGAGGGAGAGAGAGCTCGCGCGATAGAGTGAGCGCCATGTGCTACTGCCTTAAAGGATCTCCAGCAGACAGAAGAAAACATGAAACCAGATCAAGGAGAGTGGTGATGAGGTAGGATAGAAGAAATAAAAAATAAGTAGAAAGGGGGCTGGGATTGTAGCTCAGCGGTAGAGCGCTTGCCTTGCAGGCGTGAGGCCCTGGGTTCGATCCTCAGCACCACATACAAAGCAATAAAATAAAGACATTGTGTCCATCTACAACTAAAAAAAAAAAAAATTAAAAAAAAATAAGTAGAAAGAAGACATAGAGGAAGGACAAGGCAATGTGATTTTTCTTTTCTTTTCTTTTTCTTTTTGGTACCAGGCATTGAACTCAGGGGTGCTCAACCACTGAGCCACATCCCCAGCCCTATTTTGTGTTTTATGTAGAGACAGGGTCTCACTGAGCTGCAATGCCTTGCCCGCCCGTTGCTGAGGCTGGCTTTGAACTTGTGATCCTCCTGACTCAGCCTCCTGCACTACTGCACCTAGCTAAGGAAATGTAATTTTAATTTAGAGTTTCACATTTTTCCAGGCCTGCCACTCCCCAAACCAATCTCTCTTCCAAGCCTGTCACTTCTAGATTTCTGGGAAATCTGCAAATTTTAAAGTTAACCGAAAATTTACTTGCTTATGGTAATTGCCTCATCCACTGTTAATTAGCCCACCAATACATAGATTAAGCAAAGAGAGATATGACATTTGAAGAAACCTACAATTTAGGGGACTTTCAGCATTATCTATTGATCAGATAATGGAGACCATGTCAGCTGGAGGCTCCTGAGAATGACAAGACCACTCACTATAAACTGTCTTGGAATCACCAGACTCATGTCATTCATAAATACCTTCTCATACCTAACCCTCACCTCACCCAGTTTCCTGTGAAAGAAGAGCCAGGAATCCCGAAAACATTTCCCACTCTTAAGATGCCTCACATTCTCCATTGAATGTGTATTCCTTGATTTCCTAGGTAAAACTCTGTGCCTTTACTGTCATGTGCTGACATTCTTTTCAGTCACACATGTCAATGATCCTACTTGTCTTGAGTGGAGCCCCCTTTCCCCCGAACTCCTGGGATACTATTCTAGAGATATTTCTTGTCCTGTGACAGTGAGATCTAAGCTGAAATGAAAAGCATTAATCAGGAGGGCCTCTGAGGGAGAAAGGAAGAAAATGGACAGAGAACCTTACATCTCTTTTTTAAAAAATATTTATTTATTTTTTTAGTTGTAGGTGGATAGAATATCTTTATTTTATTTTTATGTGGTGCTGAGGATCGAACCCAGTACCTCACGCATGCTAGGCGAGCACACTACCACTGCGCCATAACCCCAGCCCCAGAACCTTACATCTTCAAGGATAGCCAGCAGAAGAGAAACTAGTAAGCTGGGTGTGTTGGCATATGCCTATTATCCCAGCAATTCAGGAGGCTGAGGCAGGAGGATTACAAGTTTGAGGCCAGCCTGGGCAACTTAGTGAGACCTTGTCTCAAAATTTAAAAAAAAAAAAAATCGTTGGTGGGGAACTGTGATGTA
Organism: Geosciurus inauris; assembly: GCA_004024805.1. Lineage (NCBI taxonomy): Eukaryota > Metazoa > Chordata > Mammalia > Rodentia > Sciuridae > Geosciurus > Geosciurus inauris. Next base: position 5,347 of record PVHX01003463.1, on the reverse strand, counting down.
GCTCAGTGGTAGAGCACCTCTGGGTTCAATTCCCAGT